>JAJTUV010001596.1:0-293333 GCA_021653895.1 Mastomys natalensis | reverse complement strand
CTCCAAATAATCACGTGATAACACTTTATCACTGTTCTGACCTGTGACCTTCTTGAGGTCATGAATGAGCTACAGCTGCTTTTGGACACTGGACCTAATGTAACAAATTGACAATATTTCAATGCAAGAGAAATTATTGTTAACTTGAGCTCTCAGTGTTGCCTTCAATTATTTTAAAATAAGCCATAGTGTTAGGTGCAAAAAGAACTGGATTCTAATATTATTTTGTAGTTTCATAATTATTAAGATCCCGTTTTAAATGATTTTGTGAGACAAAGCTTGTGAAAATCAAGAGTCTGGTTCAAATAAGGTCAACCTGAATTCACAAGCTGTGTGGACAGGGAAGCATCTCAGCTCAGTAGGGGCCTGGATTTAATATTACCTGGTTTTCTTCAGTTGAAGAAAGAGTTTTGACAACTTTCTCTTGGAAGAGAATTTTACAGAACTAATTCAAATTTTCTAAACTTTTTGTGCTTACATGTATTTGAAATATTTTGAACCGATTTGAATGCCCTCATGTCCCTTTAGGTACCATATGGATTAATAAAATCAGTATTCTCATTGTTTTAACAATATATTGCATTCATGTATTGTATTACTAGAATTTTCTTATGTGTGTAAAACACCAAACTGAAATGTTCTGTCCCCTGTGGAAGTCATTAAGGTGAATTTTAAATTTGTCCCAGACTTCTGTGAGAGTAAAGAATTATCCAGAGGTTTATGCAAGACAAAAACAAATTATGCAGCAGCTCAGGGTGGAGCAGGCTCTAAGCCCCAAGAATTCTGAGAATCTTACCTTCCCTGGAAAGACATGTGCATTCTCAAATATTTGAGAAAACTAGTAATGGTTGGTGCTGTGAAATGCTAATATTGTAAACTTAGAGAAGTGAGCAGTGGATGACTGTGCAGTCAACATGTAGTTCCTAGTTGGAGTCCGTTCTGGATCAGGATTCTTAGTGGACAT
This sequence comes from Mastomys natalensis, assembly GCA_021653895.1. Classification (NCBI taxonomy): domain Eukaryota; kingdom Metazoa; phylum Chordata; class Mammalia; order Rodentia; family Muridae; genus Mastomys; species Mastomys natalensis. Next base: position 292,369 of record JAJTUV010001596.1, on the reverse strand, counting down.
GCTGAAGAATACATCACACTTTCTTAGAAAATTGATTCACTGGAACTAAGGGAAGTAGTGAATACATGAATAAGTGAATGAGTGGCTTTTGCTTTTCTACATTACAAATGACTTTTAGAGTTAGCTTTCTGCTGAAGTGTTTGTTGAGAATGTGATTAAGGAGTTTCAGAAGATGAACCCATAGCAAGTAGCTTGGTGGCTGGGTCTATGAGATTTTGCCCTCATCATGGAATAAGTAATTCAGTGAGATACAAATTTCAGTGATGGGCATGTTTTCATATCAGTGGATTTGAAACCTAAAGTCTTCAAATTTTGACATTAATGCTTTACTATTTTGCAATAACAAAATAACTTTTAAAGAGTGAAATTGTGTTAGCTGAAGGGACCCACAAGCAGCAGGCTGCTCCCTCCAAGAGCCCAGATTAGGCACAAACTATCCAAATGCCTAATTTTCACAGAGAGATCCTTTATCAAGTGGTGAAGAAAAGTACAGTGGCCATTTTCTGATTTAGACAGGAAACACCTGAGCTTGCAGGTGTGAATTTTAAGAGGGAAAAAAGGGGAAGTCTGTGTTTAGAATCAGCTAGGATGAGGGCATGCTTTGATTGAGAATGTTAATTAGGGCAACTAAGGGGAGCTTTTGACTGCTGGACTTTAAAACTTTGTTAGTTTTACGTTGGTGAGCATCCTTAGAAAAGGGTCCAAATAAGGAATAGACATTGGTGGCTAGGTTTGGGGATGTAATCTTTGGGGGAAGGGCATATGCCAGGGGCATGTTTACCATGAGTCTAACCTGCTATAGGCCTTCATTAGCCTTGGTGTGTTCACACCTAGCTATTCTCTGTGCCTCTAAAATGAAGGCTGTTTCTCTGCTAAAGGGAAAAGAAAAGAAAAAGAGCTGGAGGGTAATTTTTGCTTCCTGGTTTGCTTTGAGTACACATGGAGCAGTACCTAGAGAGGGAGGAGGATTCTGTGAACCTTGAAATCTTAGACTCCTACGAGACAAGAAAGGTAAGGGAATGGCCATGGGACTTAGCAGAGGCTCGAATAAATCAAGTAAGAGTAATAGTTTATATAAGCATGGAAGTTTTAGCTATCATTAATCCTCAAGAATAATCACAAGTATAAAATGAAAGGTCAACGTTTGCCGATTTTTAAAAATTTGATTTACCCGAGGCCATACTAACACATCTAAACTGTTGCTGCCAGGAAGTGGTATATGATTGTAATTGGGAAATCTCCAATGTATAATGGATTCCTCAGTTGTAAAGTAATACTATATAACATTTTAAAGATTTTCCTGGAAGTACATGAAAGTAGTAAACAAAGTCTGGACTGAAGGCATATTTTAACAATTGGAAGTATGTTTTGTATACATCATATTTTATTCTAAACGGTGTAGTTTGTATTTCTGATAATTCCTACGGTGATGTTGCCAGTCTCTGTCTCCTGTTCAGGTTGTTCTGTACACGCTCCTCTGCATGTGGTTGGGCATATTGCTATGGTTTTCCACCCCTCTGCTGTGGTTTCTGTATAACAAACCCACTGCCCTCAGTACGCCCACTAGAGGTAGGTAGGATAATTGTCCCTTCAAGCTTCTCTCTTTTTTAAAAACTAAGAAAAATCATGCTGCATTTATTTGTATTCTTGGTGGAAATAAAATTTAATCAGCTTTGGAAAAAAAACAGAAAAAGAGAGTCAGTACTAAGATATCATTGTTTTCTACTTTATCTCTACCTCCAAATGTAGAAAGCAGTAGGATCAAAGCTTTTCCTATGTTTTATCCATATGCTTTCAATGGAAAGACCATTCACATTACAATTCTTGAACCTGTAGAATATATTTAAATTACACATTTAAAAATTCTGTAAGTAGTTTGTATTTATGTCTGAGTTCCAGTTGAAAGGTCAGGACTGGTTAAAAAGAGATTTTTGGAACAGGCTTTTGAATGGTCTCAGGGACCTGAATTTTGGCTGCTCTTTATCACAGACCTCTAGGGCATAAAATATCAGGCTTTTAATACTTGCACTGATCACTGAACCCCCCAAAAGTCCCTGAAACAATGGTGGACTACATTTGTGACTCTGGCAGTCACAATTTTTAAGCTGCTTCTGGAATACTCTTTGGCTTCCATCCTGAAGCAAGTGATCATATTCTTTTTTTTAAAAATTAATCATTCAATTGATTTACATCTCAAATGATATCCCACTTCCTGGTTAACTTCTGGGAGCCACCATACCTGACCTCAAGCTATACTATAGAGCAATAGTGATAAAAACTGCTGGTATTGGTATGAGGACAGGCAAGTAGACCAACAGAACAGAATTGAAGACTTAGAAATGAACCCACACACCTAAAGTCACTGATCTTTGACAAAGGAGCTAAAACCTGCAGTGGAAAAAAAGACAGCATTTTCAACAAATGGTGCTGGTTCAACTGGCAAGTCAGAATGTAGAAGAATGCAAATCGATCCATTCTTATCTCCTTGTACGAAGCTCAAGTCCAGGTGGATCAAGAACCTTCACATAAAACCAGGTACACTGAATCTAATAGAAGAGAAGGTGGGGAAGAGCCTTGAATACTTGGGCACAGGGGAAAACTTCCTGAGCAAGTGATCAAAATTCAATGAATATATGTTGCTTGTACATATAGTAAAGTCATGTTTGTAAGTTATTAGTTTCTTAATTAGCATTATAGTTTTCATTAGTTATATTTTGTATGTCTGCGTATTTAAATTTCTCTGTGATTTCACTTTAGTTGTATGCTATTGTCTCCAGTTTCTCTAACAATTTTTTTTCTTTCTTGGATGCATAAAAGTTAAACACCTGAGACCCAAGGAAGCCCTTTTGGGAAGGAGGGGATAGATTTATATATGTATATGCACATTTTCTTGTGCTCAGTACTCTTCAAAAATATAAAGTTAGTAAGGTGATATATCACTGGCCTATTTCTGCTACCTACCCAACTGTGACACTGCATAAAAGAACCTTCTTTATTGTGGCCCACAAAAAGCACATAGAAGTGGTTCACAGTGCTCTTGTGAAACATAGTAATCTGGGGATGTCACAGCAGATTTTTTTTTCAATTATTACTATTCATTTAAGAAGTAAGAGGGTACTTCAAATATACATGTTATTAATTATTTGATTCTAAAGAATGTTTTTATGTGTGTCCTTCTTTTTTCTGCTGTCATAACATCTTATGTTGTTCTTTTTCTGTCTTGTGTAATTTCATTTGACTATTATTTTGCCTTGTGGCTAAGCTCTTAGGTTCTAGTGTTTCATATAGCCCCAAAAGAAGATAAGTATGTCTCCCTGTCATATGTCATTACCTGATCACTGAAACACTGGTTAAAGGGGTTACTGCAGCAGATTACAGCGGCGCGAGGCTTAAAGCAGACCACAACAGACCAGCTGATCCCACAAGAGAGTGGATTTATTAGGATAGAGGATGGGGGAAGAAGTGGAGAGCAAAGATGGCGAGAAAGAGGAAGAGAGCGAGTGGCGCGCCTTCTGAATATTTAATACTGCCTTGACGTACTCGTCCGCAGGTAACGGGTGAATTGTGGGAGGTTTTGTGGTTGTCTTGGTAACGAGGTATGCAGTCGCACGTCACCTGGATATGACGTCACTGAAAGTTCGGGCTTGATGCAAAACATACCTCCCTTCTTCTTATTATAAAAAGAAAGGAAAAAAAGTGGGGGGGAAGGGGAGCTGATGGTGAAAGAGGAGTTGGGGCGTTGTGTCTCTTAAACGCTTCCTGCTGTGTAGGGGCGTAGTCCGTTGAAGGGGTAGCTGACTTTCACCATCAGGGCCTGCTCCATAGATGTGTGGACAGCAGCAGATAATCCTGTAACGGAACTGATTAATAAATTGGTTAAAAAATAATATTAGGAGGATGGCCAAGGGGTGTCTCACGTTCTCAAAGTGGCACTTTCCCTGGGAGAACTGGTGAAGACCATCTTGTTTAGCTGTCAGGACACCTGGTACCCCGTCAGTTCTGAAGCACCATAGCTGGAATCTTATGGGCCTTGGATGTAAAGCGAGTGCTTGCAGTGTTGGTAGAAGTGGTTGGTCCATGGACCTAGCATCTGTATTTGAGAAGATCAGTACTCTTCCATCTGGGCAAAAAAGAAAGCAAGTATAGAGAACATGATATTTAAATGGATAACAGGTCTGGGGTGGTGGTAATCTGGATTGGTTCTTGGCATCCGGCTATGGGTAGTTCCCTGGTCCTGTTTGGAGAACTGTTTTGTTATTTGTGAGTGTATTTGAACCTCGTACACCTAGATGTGAAGGCTGACCTGGATAGAAACACGTGTCTAGTCCAGTGAGGTGAGCTCAGCTGCCGGGGTGGGATCTCATCTTCTGAGATTGAGGGCAAGGTGGGTGATTTCGATGTCCTCTGGAGCTTAAGAGAGCACGGTCCTGTTAGAGTCGATGTGTATGAAGAAGAGTCAATTTTAGATGAAGGGATGAAAGGCTTGAGGTGAGACAAGTGGACCCCAATGAGGTAGTCCTTCAAGTTTAGCAGCTGTAGGGGTCACGAGGATTACCTTAAAAGGACCCTGCCATTTGGAGAGAGAGGTGAGGGGCCGATGATCTGGAGGGAGAGGAAGCACTTGGTCTCCAATGTTAACAGCAGTGGGACAGGAGACAGTGTGTGGTCGAGGTAGATGGTGGTCAGCAAAGTTCCACAAAAGAGAACGGAGATGGCAAAGTAATGGGGTCAGCAGATGGTCTGGGAGGGAGAGCATTTAGGTGATAGACCAGGAGTTAGAACTGGACGTCCATACATGAGTTCAAAGGGTGGAGACAAGGAGTGGGCGCTTGGGAAGAGCTCGTAGCCTGAAAAGAGCTAGAGGTAGGAGTTTTACCCAGTCAAGGTGAAGTTCCTGTGACAACTTAACAAGGGTGGTCTTCAGAGAGCGGTTAGTCCTCTCTACACTTGCCTGAAGATTGAGGGTGGTAAGGAATATGGAAATGCCAGGGGATGTCTAGAGCCTTAGATAAATTTGAGAAACCTGGGAAGTAAATTCAGGCCCATTGTCTGACTGAAGGGAAGTTGGGACACCGAACGGGGGATGATCTCTCTGAGAAGGAGATCAGAGACTGTCTGGGCCCTTTTGTTAGTTGTGGGGAAATGCCTCTACCCAGCCTGAGAAGGTGTCCACCAAAACCAGGAGGTACTTGACACGTTTCACAGCAGGCATGTGGGTAAAGTCAAGTTGCCAGTCAGTTCCAGGAAGGGAACCCTCTAGCCTGATGGGTAGGAAAAGGGGTGCTACGATACCTTGAGTTGGGATCTGACATCTGGCAGGTTTTGCAAAAGCAGTGATAGATTTTAAGAAACTTAAGTCCTCAGGAGTAGGCTGTAGGTGGGTCTTAGCAAAATAAGACAACGCTTGGCTATTGGGATGAAAGAGTTGGTGAAGGTAGGACAGAGTTTGACGAGTGTCAGGGGGTATAGGTGGGGATGCAGGTTGTAGTGTGAGAATGTCCTGGGGAGGGTGAGATAAGCCTAGGCCCCTAAGGGCCGCACCTCTGGCTGCCTCATCAGCTCGGTTGTTTCCCTTGGAGACAATAGAGTCATCCGTCCGGTGAGATCTGCAGTGAACAATCCCAATAGCTGTGGGGAGATGGGAGGCCTCTAGCATGGACATAATTTGGTTCGCGTTAGTTACTGATCCTCCTTTTGTGGTAAGTAACCCTCGCTCCTTCCAGATAGCAGCATGGACAGGAGGATATGAAACGCATATTTGGAATCTGTGAAAATGTTGAGAGATTGTCCCTGTGCCAGCTGGAAGGCATGGGTAAGGGCTATTAATTCAGCCTGTTGGTTGGTGGTATGAGCAGGAAGGGCCTGTGCCTCTACCACCTTGGTATCTGACACTATAGCATAGCCAGCTTTCCTGACCCCTTCATGTAGAAAGGAGCTTCCATCTGTATACCAGGTAAAGGTGGCTTGAGGCAATGTGCCCTCCTGTATGTGTGAAGGATGAGGTAGTAATTTTTCTAGGGTTTCAGTGCAGGAGTGAGATAGGGAGTAGTCAGTGTTAGGTCGAGGGAGAAGATTGGAAATATTAAGAGGTGGGCAAGATTGAAAAGTGAGGTGGGAGTCTTCTATTAGAGCTACCTGAAGGGAAAGAATCCTGGAGGGGGGTAGAGTCTGTAAACCTTTATAAGTTAGGAGCTGTGACAGGTTGTGAGAAGAGAGGGACAGTTATAGGCGATCCCAGGGTTAGTTTCTTTGATTCTCGAATAAGGAGTTCAGCAGCTGCTAAGGTACGAATACAAGGTGCCATCCCTGAATGGTTAGATCTAGTTTTTTGACAAGTATGCTACGGGTGCAAAAGATGGTCCCAGTTGGTGACCTAAGACTCCAAGGGCAAATCCCTCCTTTTCAGTTACATAGAGGGAGAAAGGACGAGTCAGGTCAGGGAGATGCAAGGCGGGGCTTCGAGGAGAGCCTGTTGAAGCCTTTGAAAGGGCTAGTCACAGGTTTGAGAAGGGGTTCATGGGTGGGACCTAATGCTGCTTCATATAAGGGGCGAGAGAGTAGGGAAAGAAGGAACCCAGGAACGCAAAAAGCTGGCCATTCCTAGGAATGATAAAATCTCTTCTTTTGTAGAAGGAACAGTTAGAGACTGAATTAGGTTCTTTCTATCTAAGGTAATAGCCTTGTGGGTTGGGGTAATGGCTAGTCCCAAATAGGTGACCTGAGGAGTGGACAGTTGGACCTTGGAAGGTGAGACCCTGTAGCCCCTACTAGAGAGGAAGTTTAGAAAGCAGCTGTGTCAGCTTGGCTAATTTCTAAGGAGGGGCTGCAGAGAAGAAGATCATCTACGTAAAGCACGATCTTAGATCTAGGAGAGATAAAGAAAGCAAGTCAGAAGCCAGGGCCTGCCCAAACAGGTGTGGGCTGTCCCGGAATCCCTGAGGTAGAACAGTCCAGGTAAGTTGGGTAGAAAAGTGGGTGTCAGGATCTGTCCAGGTAAAGGCAAATATGTCCTGTGACTGGGCATCTAGGGGAATAGAGAAAAATGCATCTTTGAGATCTAAGACTGAAAAATGAGAAGTCCCTGAGGGGATAGTAGAGAGGAGAGTATAGGGGTTAGCCACGACAGGATGGAGTGGAACCACTGCAGAGTTAATGCGCCTGAGGTCTTGAACCAGGCGATAGGTTCCATTAGGTTTTTTAACTGCCAGTATAGGGGTGTTAAAAGGGGAGGAGGCGGGTCGAAGGAGTTTTTTCCTTAGGAGATCAGAAATGATAGGTTTAAGTCCCTTAAGGCTCTGGAGAGAGAGAGGGTATTGAGCTTGACAGATGTACCTGGTAGGGTCCAGTAACTGGATGACAACGGGAGAATGATGTTTAGCAACAGAAGGGTTTTGGACATCCCAAACTTGGGGGTCCACCTGAGAAGCTTCTGGGTTCTCAGGGTCCAGGTTGGTATACTGCAATAAAGCCTTTGTAAGGCGTTCTAGGAACTGAGATGGGTTCTCTTGTTTCTCTTGGACAATCTCTTGGAGTTTCTCAAAGTTAACACGGCTTCAGCGCCGCCTTCCTTAGTCCTGCTAAGAGACATGTTATAAATCTATCTCTGGGTAAGATACCTCTGCTGAATTGTAATCCCATTGAGGATCCTGGTCAGGAACTGCTGTAGATCCAATTGGATATGTTCCGTCTGTTTGATGAATCTGATCTGCATGCGCCTTTGCCTCTTCCCAAACTCGCCTGCGTTCATCAGGAAGCAAATTGTTAGTTAGAATCATATAACATCATGGAAAGTCAGGCTATAGGACTGGGAGATGTATTGAAATTCTTTGATGAAAGCTGAAGAGTTAGAGGTGTAGGAACCCAGTCTCCTCTCTATCTGGGATAGTTCGCTCAGTGAGAAAGGTACATGTACCCTGACTAGGCCATCCACACCAGCCACTTCCCTTAGAGGAAGGACAGACGCTGGCTTAGGCATCTTTGGAGGAGAAGGAGTTGGATGTTTGGCCTTAGAACGTGTGATAGGGGGGGTGAAAGTCGGGCCAACGCAGGACTGTTGGTATGGCCTGCAGCTGGCACAGAAAGAGGGGAGGGATCTGGGGAGGTTGAGCCAGTGGGCTCAGAGGTATCCTGGTGAGAGGAAGGAGCTGAGGCAGCAGTCTGGGTTATCAGCGGCTTCGAAACAGGTCTACGTCGAGGTGGGGGTGGTTCATCAGCCGGATCTAAAGGCATTGGTTCCTCTAAAGGGGGCTGGAGAGGAGTCATGGCTAAGAGAATATTAGGCACAGAAGCTGAGCATATGGAAGGTGTGTACCGGAGATAGATAAATGCAAGAACGTAGGGAAGTTCATTCCAGTTATTAGACCGCCGGCAGTATGTATTAAGACCCGTTAAAGTGATTGGGTCAAGGTGCCATTAGGTGGCCATTTTAAACCATTACCTAAAGGGTACTGAGTCCAGACCTTATTGCACAGACGGACCAGTTTGGGAGCTCTTAGTTTGAACGGTAAGTGTAACGAATTGAGGTTTTTCAGTAGGGAACCCAATGGAGTTTGAGGCGGCACAGAACTAGAAGAAGCTGAGCCCATTGTGTGTGGCAGTCGGTATTAAATTCCAATCAGCATCCTAATTGAAATATTAGTACCGGAAAACAGTGGGCACAAATCGGAGTTTTTTGAGTCGTCACAGAAAAAACCCGAGTACCCTGGCTAATTCAGCCCACCAGAAGCCGATTAGCCCAGGAGCCGTCAGGGCTCAGGGGAGAATCACACAATGTGCCAACGTCTAGAGGCCAGTCATATGGACCAGGGCAACGAAAAGCCAACCCCTCAGCCCAGGGAGGGCTGGCCAGACCCTAACTGGGCATAAAGGGTTCCTCCCGCCAATGAGAAATTCCCTTAGCAATTAATATGCCGGTGTGTGTTTGTAGACTTGTGGGCAGTCTAATAACCGACTGGGGTAGGATCAGCGAGTCTGCGGGTACCCAGAGAACCGCACGGGTGGCAGTTTACGCGGGACACAGATTACGGTAGACGGCAGGCGTTGTCGAGCAGTAGCGGCGGGTGGAGTAAGTGGTGGTGGGAGGTCCCCTGGTAGCTCGCCGTGATGGTAGAAAACCGCGCGCACAGCGAAGCGCGGTGGGGCAGCCCGGCGGGGCAGCCCGCGGCACAGCGCCACGTGGCACCCGAGGAATTCGATTCCCGGGTTTCGGCACCAATAAAGGGTTACTGCAGCAGATTACAGCGGCGCGAGGCTTAAAGCAGACCACAACAGACCAGCTGATCCCACAAGAGAGTGGATTTATTAGGATAGAGGATGGGGGAAGAAGTGGAGAGCAAAGATGGCGAGAAAGAGGAAGAGAGCGAGTGGCGCGCCTTCTGAATATTTATACTGCCTGTGACGTACTCGTCCGCAGGTAACAGGTAAATTGTGGGAGGTTTTGTGGTTGTCTTGGTAACGAGGTAGCAGTCGCACGTCACCTGGATATGACGTCACTGAAAGTTCGGGCTTGATGCTAACACTGGTTCCAGCTGGTTCCCTGGGAAACTAGTGAACTTACACATTCAGTTCGCAAATATAAAACGCCTGCAAAGAACATTTAAACTGTGCTTTTGATTAATACTGTTGAATATCTTTTTTTCATCAGGCTCATATCTTTCTTTCATTGCATGGGTTTCATATTTATACTTCTTTGGTGAATACAAAGACTTGTGGGTAAATTTGGATGTTGTGTCTTATAGATAATGAAAGATTTGAAGTTCAAGCTCACTAAAATCCTAGTAAATGAGTATAAATAGAAGTGTCATTTATTCATTGAGATAGATATGGCAATTTAATAAAAAGAATCCATATTATTTCCACGAAGTGTCTTCCCTTTAGAAGACAGTACCTTTGAAAACATAACAAAGCTCCAACAAATGAGCTCGTTAGCTTGCACATTAATTAATGAATAAAATCTCTTCCCCTCTCATTCAAAGATACAAATTAAAGCAATGTTTGAGACGATTTCTACCTCTAAATTAGCGCGTTAGCACAGCAGTGTTTGCATCCTGGAAAATTCTTCAGAGTCTGTGATCTCTGTTCCCTTTTCATAGCCATTATAAGATCTGACCAACTTTGAAAATGGAAATTTTGACCTTTAAATAAAGAATCATCAACCAATTTTAAGAATCCAAAAGCCATAAGTTAGCTGTAAATGATTCCGTTATGCCACTGATCTAGGCTGTCTGGGATGAAGGTGGGAACCTGGGATTGTTACCCTGTGCATCTTCTGCTGCACTAGTGTGAGTGGCATGAGAGTGGGAAGTTTATCCTTTGCTTAACCTGCCTGCCCCTTAAGAGAGAGCCAGAGAACTTTTCTAATGTTTTGTTTTGCAGAGATTAAAAGAGACATTCTATGTGAAACACAGAACAGCATTGCAACTTTTAAGGCATTTTTTTTCTGTTATAAGAGTTATTTACAGGAGTGTATACTTCCAGTGCTAGTGATCTGTCCTATTAAATTTATACTCTTCACACAGTCATACTTACACTATAAGCTGAAATTAATTCTACATTGAAATGAATTCCACATATATTGGGCCAAGCATTAACCTTCCTGACCCCCATCAGTCTCTTGTCCCATCTATACCTAATACTCTAGAATGATTGGCTTAGTCTTGGGAAGCTGCAGTTGTGGTTTGTGGACAGATCTTTTGGGACCTTCTTTGTCATGAATCTGCAAAGTGATCCCACAGACTGGGAGTGAGTATTCCCAAAAGGTTTAAAATATCCTTGGGACGTTGGGCTTTTCCTCAGCTGGCTGACCTTAAATGAATCTGCAGAGCCACTCCTGGAGTGTCAGAAGTCCCAGACTTCATGAAAAGAGATCAGGATTCTACTTGCTGTGCAGGAAGTATAATATGATATAAAAGTTATTAGGGTATGAAATATTAAGATATGGTTTTATCCTTAATAAACACTCTCCTGTCAATCTAAACTTCTAATCAGTTGTGTGGAATCTTTCATTCATGATCAGGCTAAACTACTACTGAGAAACCTGAAAAAAAATTTACAATTTAGATATGATTTGCATTTGTTCATGGGTTCTGTTGGGAGGACTGTTAACTCTGGGAAATACAGAGCCCCTTTGAGCTGTTTCAAAGACTAATCCAGATCATTAGGTTGGTATATTCTCCCAATCAAGGCCTTAACATTTCCATAGAAACCTATAAAACAACACCCTAGTGTTGCCTTCAAGGAAAATCTAGTTGCAGAGCATTTTAACAGCAACATAGAATAAATTAACCAATGAATCAACATAAAGCAACGCCAAAGTAAAAGCAATAATTTGCCAGAATTCTCTGTTGTTTGTATTGCCAGTTCAGGAATTGCTGGGAACCTTTGCAATTTTAAAATGCATTGTAGTTTTGTGTCCCCATGAAAGGTTACTTGTTTTCAAAACTCCGAGACAGACTTACCTCCAAGTCTTAGATATAACTACCATATCAAAGATGAAATTCAAGTCTTTTGATGTTGGTTCACACTAAATAAAGAGATTGTAGGAGGTAAAGTAATATAGCTATCTTTTTTTCCCATGGATCATAGAAAGAACAGTGCTGATGGTGGTGGTTGTGGTGAAATATTAAAAATTGTAAAATCTCAAACCTGTTACTTTTGGGGTGCTGGTCCTTATGGACTGTGTGTGTATGTGTGTGTGTGTGTGTGTGTGTGTGTGTGTGTGTGCATTAATAAACAAAGTAAGTCATAGTGCAGTTGGTAAATAGCTAAAAATAACCAAGGATGGTCTTAGAACAAAATGGAAAAATCATAGCATCAGGGTAAATGTGTTAGGATGTTGGCTGGCATTCAAAAAAGAGACAGAAAAAGAAGAACTAATTACTTCCAGTGCGGCCTGTCTACCTTTTACAAAGCAATTTACTAGAAGGGAAAATGCACGTGGTTTCTAATATATCATAATGAAGAATGATACACTTAAGTGGGCCTAATAGTTTAGGCCCCTGCTTATCTGACTGCTACGGAAAACTGGGCTTACTTTAAAGGTATGGGGCTTGCTTTTTTACGATGTGCACTGGGAATATTATTCTTCCCCTACATAATTAAGTAATTTGTGGCTACAAAAGTATTCCTTAAAGAAAATAATAATTTTGCTATAATAAATATGCCAGGTCACATAGTTACTTCTAGCTCCAACTTTCATTACTACTAGGGAGTACAAAAATTTGAGGAGATATGTAGGCATTGTTCTAGTAGGGTTTTTTTTTTTTGTTGTTTTTTGTTATTTGTTTGTTTCTGATTATTAGGTGATAGGGAGGCATCGCTATAGCAGTGGGAGTTTTGTTTGTGGGGCATTGACTATGAGAAATTACTAGGAATTATTGATTATAGGAATCTAAAATTCTAATTTTGTAATAACATCTGCATATATGTAAAATTTTTGGATCAATAGTCTAAATATAACATAAACTTAGACATCAGTGTACATTGATCATATCTGATCCAGAAAGTTTCATTTCTCTAAGTTATTATTCAATGACAGCAACTTATACTTTCCTACTAGTAGCACGTCATCATTATTATTTTCTTGTCAATGTGGTAATATATCTTTTCTCTAAAGGTAATAGATGCTGGAAAAAGATGAATTAACTAAAATGGTACTGTAAGAGCAAAAAAAAAAAAAACTGCAGCTGTTACTGGAGTCTGTATTGTATTTTTATTTTCTTTTTTTAGTCAAATTTGTTAGCAGCCGTTTACTTAGCGTCAGTGTCCATACCCTGAAGTGTGACTGCTTACACTGCTTCACAGGATCTTCCTTCAAAGGATGCGCTACACGACTCTCAACACGTCAGATGTAGTGATGTGTTTTGAGAATATAAGAGGAATTCAATGGTCATGTTTTGTTCCCACACATGTCATCTGGTCACACACATGTAAGCAACTACATGTGCAGCATTATGAGATAGAGGTTTCACATTAGATAAATGTTTAATTAATGTTTAATGCATAAGAGGACAGATATAAAACTGAGGATATGCAGTCCTGGAACAAAGATTCCCCTTCTTACAGTAGCTAAAAGGTGAACATAATGTGTGGCAGAAACACCTAGGATGCCCAGACACACCTAGATGGAGATGTGTGTAAATCTGGGTTGTCAGGTTGACTGGATTGAGGGGTTCTTGCAGAACAGGTTGGGAAGATGGGGAGCTTTGCTATTTTCTTTTGAATTTCCTTCTGAATCTTTAGAATTAAGTTAAAGGAGGTATTTGGACAAATATGGAGAAGCAAGCTAGATAATGGCCAGACTCTATAGACAAACCTGAGGTAAAAGCTCAGAAGGCAAAGTGTGTGCAGACAACAAGGCTTAGGTGAACTCAGTCAGAGACTAGACTAGGGGCCACTCTTGTTATTCCTGGTAACTCCTGTGGATGGCATTTGAAAATGGTCTGTGGCTTTGTTGGGGGCTGTGTTTAGTGGTGACAGGCTGACTGAGTAGATAGAATACATTTCTAGGTCTGCAGCGTCAAGTCAGGCTGGATACGGAGTATCACTTGCTGCTTTAGCCAAATTTATAGGGAAATAGGAAGCATAGAGGAGTGAGGAAAGATTTGCAAAATACACTGTGTGGTCAGCAAAGCGTTTGTGTAAACACATGGCCAAGAGCCTGAGATAATTACTGCCCATAAAAGTGCAGTTTTCACTGGCATATAGTTCAGAGGTACTTCCGTAATTATCAGTTGTGACGTTACTGATGGGCTCCGAGATGGAGAAATGTACCTTTTTATTCCATATGTAGTCCAGAGCAGAATCCTTTCTAGAAAGAGACTGGGGCAATTCATGCACCTCAGATTGAATAGTGATTAATATCGTCATGATTCGCCAGTTGAGTATGCAGAGGTTGACGCATCCACCCATGCATCCTGGGACACAGGTGACCAGGAGCAAGCCTGGCATCACCCATTTAAATGATGCTCTTATAGACAAGTAGATGACAAAGTTGAGGGGTCATGGCGACTTTCTTTCTTTCCACAATATTTCAGAGGGAAACCAGGAAAGCTACATGGTAGGTTGTAGAGGTGTAATCTGGGTACTATTCCTGACAGAAAAATACACATGTGGTCAAAGCTATATTGGAGCCCCTAAGCAGTGCTTTCTGTGGAATATTAGACAGCATGCAAAACTCACCTGAGGCTGCCAGGGGGCTCTCTCTCTTTCTCTCTCTCTCTCTATCTCTTTCTCTTTTCTTCCCTCCCTCCTTTCTTCCCTCCCCTCCCTCCCTCCGTTCCTCCCTCCCTCCCTCCCTCCCTCCCTCCCTCCCCTCCCTCCCTCTCTCTCTCTCTCTCTCTCTCTCTCTCTCTCTCATCTCTCCCCCCGTCTCCCTCCCTCCCTCTCTGTTTCTTTCTCATGTTATTTCTGGCCCTGAGGTGAGTGGCCTTGCTTCCAAGGTGATGCACCACTTTCCAGAGGCCTAAACAATGGGGCTTTTTGCTCCTCAGTCATACTTCCTGACATGTAAGCCGGAATTAGACCTTCTCCACATAAACTGATCACATCAACTATTTTGGTAGTGATAGAAAATAACTGGCACATTCTAGTTACTTTTTTTTTTTAAGAAGTTATGTACTGCTAACAACTCTAATAGAGAATTTGGGAAGAAATTATAGAAATAAAAAAGCAATTAAATTGGTGACCATAAACAGGCAGAAATGATACGTTCTCGTCTGTACATTTTTAAGTAGTGTGTATAGAATGCCATATTAAGAATTTTTGGTTCACCTGAAATGACAGGTAACTCCAGAGGACATTTAAATTGATTACAATCAGTTTACAAACTTATTTACTCTGGGAGCAAAAACTGTAGGTCAAAAGCCTAGAGAATGCTTTGTCAGCAGAATGTTCACCAGAAACCAGTTTCGCGTTCAGTGAACATTTCTGAAGTTAGTGTAAGGAAGCACTGATTGCTCACACTGGGCTCCTGGATCCCTGTTCATAGAATGGGGACACTTTAGCCTAGCCTTGACCTGTAGCCCATGTTTCTGCAGAAGTCCTTGGGAACCTTAGATATTTTCAACCCCAGTGACATCATTAATAAACTTTTCTTTTTCTCAGTCTGCTCAGAACTGTCCCTCATGTAATAAATTCATAGGCCCTGTGTGTAAACTGAAGTGCCTCATGGTATGATGCAAGTTTACCTTATGCCAGCAGTGATTGGACTGTTTCAAATAGGGCTTTAGAATGTGGAGTTTCAAAAAAGGGAAGGCTTTCAAAGGTGAGCATGAGCCATCCTGTCAGTCACAGCATGAGGCTGTGTCATCTGTCACCTCCACAGCAGCTGGATACCAGTCTAGAACAAACAACCTGAGTCCTCCCAATATGAAATCATTATATGGAAAATACATATCAAAGAGTTTCTTTGCCAGGAATAGTATGGAATTTCAGTGAAGATCACTTTTATTTATAATTGAATTAAAATACTTAATTATATATGTAAATGTAATTCAACTGATGCTAAGGAAACAGATTTTCTTGAACAAGTTTATTCTAATTGGTTTATTTATCTTAGTTTTCTTTTCAACCTAAAAATTTAGAACTTAGAAGAACATCATGTTAGTAGGTAGCGAATCGGTTTTATGGCATGAAGCTCTACCATAGACTAGCACACATCAGTGTTAAGAATGTATTTATCAAAGATTTTAAAATATTTTTTTCTGTTTTATAATTTTATTCTTTTGGACACTTAGAAAAAGCTAACAGTAACAAGATTTCTTTAAAAAAAAAACAACAAAAGATTCAAATAATGTTGCTTACATTTGTGATTATATTTTAATCCATGAAGAAAAATCCTTACTCTAAATCATTTTTTCCTGATGTATAATTAGTTAGGGGAAGAGTTTAAATTAGGAATGTCACATTTAATTTAAACCGGAGAGAAAAAGTGTCATCACACACAGTGTGTTCTTTTGTGAATGTCAAGTGCGACTTGTTGAAGACCTTTTGAGAACCAAGTAGGCAAGAGGCCCGAAGTCAGTTTTCCCTGCCCAGCTCCTCCACCAGTCTGGAGTGCAGAGTCCATGGAGGACTACTGATTACCACTGTTTTGAAGGCTGCTGGCAGCTGGGAGAGCTCTTTGTTTGCTGACATTCAGGAAGGAGCCTGCAACGCTGTGGAATACAATGTATCCAATGTCCTGTGGAAAATAACAAACACCTTGCTTAGAAAGCTGTGTTGGCTTTCACATTTCCAGGATTTGTTGGTCTACCGCCTTAGGAAATTTTAGAGGGATGACTTCTCTCCTGGTGTAGTCTCCTTCTTCCCTTTGTTCTCTCATCCCAAGGGACCCAGGCTTTGCTATGTAGCTGCAGGAAACTTTGAACTCCTCGACTCATTCTCTCGACTTACACAATTGTCTTAACATTGCTATGTAACTATAAAGACTTTTACCAAATGTACATCTCTTTTTTCTGTTAATTTCTTATTAAATTTTGCTCTGTAAGGGTCCATGATTCACCAAAGAATGATACCCAGGACTCAAATAGTATGTAAAGGCAAAGACTGTTTTATTTGGCAGAAGTCCAACATGTTGGGTTCTCCCATTACCAAGATAGACAACCAAGTGAGTTCTTGGGCCAGATTTAAAGCACAATAGAGTAATTCCAGGTAGGTGACCTTTATCTTGTTCCATCTCTAGGGACATTCCAAAACCATTACTGGGACTTTCCAGGGGGTGGGGGTTGGGGGGACGGGTGCTTGAAACTGTTGCTGGGGAGGTCTGGAGACTTTCTAAGAAAACCTGAAAACTGTGGCTGACCCATGTTTTTGCCTCAGGCTAGCCTGGACTTCCCTGGACTTACCCAGTTCTTGGAAGCAGAGATTTAGGCTGCGTCTCCTGAACTGCTGATTTGAAGCCTGTCATGGATTCAGCCTAGTTTTCTCACCTTGGTTGCACCAGCTTAGTGCAAGTGCTGAGTGTAATTCCATTTTGCAGATGAGAAGGATGCGTTTTGGAAATAGCAATTCTACAGTAGAGTCTTGCTCACATCTAGTGTACTCTTAGAAATTGTTTCCATTTACCTACCTTACATCATTTGCACTGAATTGTCCTAATACTCTTTAATCCTAAAATTTCATGCACCAGATGTGTTAACTTGGTGATGTTTGGAATTTGAAGTAACCCTGGGGTTGGGCATAAGAAGACATATGGGTAATATAGAATCAGGAGAATGAATAGAAAACATGTTCCATGAAAATTTAAAAATAAGAAATAAGCAGTGGATCTTTTATAGTGTATGTGTGTGTGTGTGTGTGTGTGTGTGTGTGTGTGTGTCTTTATGTATGGACGGCACATGCCTGAGTTGCCGCAGAGATCGGAAGATGGTAAACCAGGTAGCATGGTGCTAGGAAGAACATTCCAGTTCTGTTCAAGAGGACTGCATGCTCTCATAACCACTGAGCCATCTCCCAGCTCTTCATTAGAACGTCTATCAGTATTTCTATGAGCTCTGTTTTTATTGTTACTGTTGCTGGCACTCTTCTCCTTTGGTGCCCTGTGTTAGATGTTTGCTGCGCAGCAGCTTGGAACAGATAACGCCAGGCCAGAGGGTTCTCACAAAGGGGAGTTTATTTAGGGCAGCGGAAAGAGATCTAGAGGAGAGAGCAGAGAGGTAGAGGAGTAGAGGGAGAGGAGGGAGAGCAGAGAGAGATAGAGGCCGGCCATGACCACGTGGAGAGAGGGGGGAAGGGAAGAGGGGAGGGGAGCCTGCAGGCGCGCGCCGCGCAGGAATCCCAGCAGCAAGAGAGCAAGAGAGAGAGAGGAGGGGGCAGGCAACCCCCTTTTAACTGTGGGGAGGAGCATACCTGTTGCCAGATAACTGTGGAGGTGGTGTTTAGACAGAATACTAACACCCTGGACATACGACTGAATCAGATGTGTGTTAGTGTGCATGCACCCCCCCCCCAGTGAAGGCCCATTGGTTTGTGGTGGGTGCCCTTCCATGCTTCACTGTGGAAAACACGAAGGGTCATGCTACACAGGCCACCATGGGACAGCTGGCTTAGATCCTCCCTGGCCCTTCAAGTGAGGAACATCATCAACTCTGTATCTGCAGAGAGGGGAGTTGATTTTTGCCAGTTGCACCACAGAGAATATTTGTGCAAAATGCTTGCTTCTTTTTATAGCTCACCATTCCATCTGTTTTGTAATTTTAATTAAAAAAGAAGAAGTAACAAGATTTAAGCAGGCCCTTGTTAGACATTGTTTTTCATCTCTTAGTTGTCTGTTTAGCCTAGGGAGCCTGTTGTGTAATTTCACTCATTTCCATGCTTCTCCTCAGGTCACTGGGTTAGCTGGTCTGAGCCTGGAGATTCTTTTATTGTCAGCCGGGAGATATATTGCTGCTCATAGAAAATAATGACTTTAATAAAATCTATCTATAGTCATAATATTAAATATCAGTTTATTGAAAGTAAAGGTTTGTCAGGCATCCAGAAGCCACAGAGATATGAATGTTTTAAGAAATATAATCAGGAAAAAGCTTCCTCTCCCCAAATGTGTAATGAACGGGGCTAACCAATGGTGTTAGCTACTTATGGCCCCCTTGTGGTCAAACAATATAAATTCTCAAGCTTGCTGATCAGACATCACTTTCCTAAATAATCTTCCCGAAAATTCTAAGGCTGAGACTTCACTGTCTTTAAATCTTCTAATAGATTAAATAAAAAGTTCATTAAATACTTAACTACCATAAGTTCCAACAATTCAATATTTTATGTAAATCTCATTGTTAAGATCTTGTGAATATCTAGGTAAGTACAAGTGGTACCCACACTTGTGACATTTTACTGTTGCATATCAATAAAGTAACATTGAAGCCTATTTTCATAATGCTGCATCTTATTTACATATAATATAATGCTCAAAATCCACCATTTTTCAGTATATGTGCCATTTTTTTCCCCAAACCATAAAGAAGCTACTATCAGGAGGTATGTATTTGAATATATATTCAGCAGTTCATTACAAGAAGGATTATAGACAGGTCATTCAATACATAGTAGGTTTCAGTTAACTAAGAATAAGACATTCTTACATAAAACTGCAAAGAGGAATAGTTTCCAGATAACAAGACTGTGCGAGATAATGTAAAAAACCCTAGGTACAGGAACTCAACTATTTCCACCATGAACAAGATAACTCTTTGAGGAGAGAAATATGTTTAACCTGATTCAAATACTACACATTTACAAGTGTATTTAAACATCACATGATACCCTTTTAAGTGTGCATGCTTTTTGTTTCCAAGTATCTGTTATGATAAATTTAAAAATAAAATACAAATTTTATTATGTGTCAACTGGAAATTCTTACTGATCTCTCAGTTGTGTTAAGATTTTAAGTCATATTTGGAGACACAAGTGTTAAACTTGAAGGATTTTATCTTATTTTAACTGAGCAACCTTATTCGATTTGGAAATATAGTAAGCATTTCGGTTAGTTGCTCTTTAAAGTAATGTGAAACGTTATATAATATTGTTTTATGTATAAACCCTTCTACTTAGAATATGAAAACAGATGATATCAAGGTATACAGGAATAAATCCTGTGTGCAGATAGGGCAGATCTGCAGGCTGTTTGGGCTCTTGCAGGCCTGGTTTTGATGTGGTTGGAGAATGGAGACAAGCAGGTTTTCCTGATGCCTGCATGTCACTCGTAGGTCTTGGAACTCTTTGGAGGGGCGTCACTGTCTCATGAGGTCCACTTTACCTCACCTCATAGGATGAATTTCTATTTTCAGGACTAAGAAAGGGGTGTGGGGGAGGGAGAACCAGCAGAACTAAATAAATGAATACTCCAATAAGGGTCACGAAGGATTTACACAGTTTTGCACCATTCAAAATTTTCTGTAAAGAAAAAAACTAGTCTCTGCTGTTAGAAGTAAAGGCTCAGTGGGTCTTTTTGGAATACATCTTCTGTTTTTCTCTTTCTCTCTTACTTTCTTTTCTTTTTCTTTCTTTTTTTATTTGAAAGCAAATATATTTACCTTGATAAGATTCATTATTATTTGTATTAATTTTATAATAATTATAATGATTATTATTTTTAACTGCATGCTATTTTCATCAACAAACTAACTTTAAAAAGAGGAAAATAATTATTTTTGATCACTTTCGAACATGTCTCAATTTGTGAAATTATTTATGCCTGAAGAATGAAATGATGTTCTTTGAAATGCAGTTTTATGTAGAAATCACTTTAAGATATTTTATAATTAATTCTTTCCCTTAAAATATGTTCTGTGAAGTGCTTCTTCATAAATAGTTAAAATTGAAGAAGAAAAAAAGTTACTTCAAATGTTCTATTAATTGCTTTCATGTTTTAAGGACTAAGAAATTATCTGCTTGCTTTAAAATATTTATATACTTTTGTTTTAAAACATCTGTGCAATCACATCATTAGTTTTGTGTGTGTGTGTGTGTGTGTGTGTGTGTGTGAGAGAGAGAGAGAGAGAGAGAGAGAGACAGACAGACACAGACAGAGAGAGACAGAGAGAGAGGGAGGAGGGGAGAGAGAGATTGTGATGGTGTCTGTATATGTGTATGTGCATGTATGTTTGGATCTCAGTGTATATGTGATTGTGTGTGTGTATGTATGCGCGTGTATATTAGTGTTTCTGTGTATGTGGGTGTATGACTGTGTGTGTGGATGATTGTGTATGTGTGTGTGTGTGTGTGTGTGTGTGTGTGTGTATTGGAGTGCTGTAGTGGAGATAAAAAAGATCTTAACCAAGTGTGAATCTTCGTTTCTTACCTTGAAGAGTCGGCACATGTACTAAGCTCTATAGCGTTTCTTAAAGGATCCATGAGAAAGACCAGAGTTCAAGGTCAGACTCATGCCATACTTTTAATAAAAATTAACACTTAGCATTTTTACCCGAGAGGAATTTCTCTCAGTCAGTATGCTAAAGAAAAGGATACATCTTCTGAGTAGCTGGCAATCTGAAAGTGAATATTTATTACTTCAAATATGCATAATTTTTACAAAAACAGCCAGATGGAGACCCTGCAGATAGCTTTTGCCAATAAACTATGTGACTGGCGCAGGGAGGTAGGGATCTAAATTTGAGCTGCTGTTCCTGTTCGATTTAAACACTGTGCCTATTTAAATATTTTGGAAAATTACCCATTTTATGTAAAATATGTGCATTTTTTAAGCCTCATTCTTTCACTATTGGGTGAATATCTTTAGAAAATATAAGTGGAGAAAAGGTTCCACACTGGAAACATGGACTAGTGAAATGTTGTCCATCTGAAGGTTGCACAGTTATAGACTGAAATTTATGTAGTGGTAGAGTATTATATAATTAAACCTATTATGGAACTTGGTTAAAATACAATGTTTCTTGGAGAAAAGTAAGCTGTCAAGTGTCTGTGTATTCCATGACTAACATTATAGAATACATATATCCAAACAAGACTACGTGAAGTGAGAACTGTAAACAACTCTGTGTGAATGTGGTCTTATTTGGGGGCTGCTGATGTTCTTGTATGTTAAGTTTTCTTCCTAGTAAGGGAGAGAGCTACTTAATAACATGTCACAGCAGTTACTTAGTGAGGAGACCTAGGATACTTCCCTCTCAGAATCATTTGTACCTTAGCACATAGTGTGTGTAGTTTTATTTGTGGTACTACAGTTTTACAGGTTGCGGAATCGAGGTGCTTTCCTGTGGATTTCTGTAGAGATTTGACCTTACTCTTCCTCTCAGCCCCATGCTCCCAGAAATAAGACACAGTCTCAAAATATATTTACAAATACTTTGACCACATAGTTTGGCTTTTCACTTATTAGAGCATAACTTAAATTATCCCATTCATTTTAACATACATATTGCCATTTAGCTGATTACCTGTGCTCAGGTACCATGTGTCTGTCTGGTCACATATTCCCAGGCAACATGCCACACCTGACTCTATCCCAGCATTCTTTCTACCTCCTGGATGTCCCACCTTGTAATCTACCCTTTCCTGTAGGCCATAGGTTTTTTAATAAACAGGTGATTCATCCATACACTACACAAGATATTCTCTACAGAATTCTATAATTCCCTCCCAAATAATCTTTGTTTCTTTTTCTTTTCTTTTTTCTACTGATAGTGTCTCAATACCCAGCTCAAGCTGGCCTCAATCCTGCCTTACCCTCCATGCTGAGCCTACCCAGTGCCTGGATTAGACTTGCGTAGCCATTCCAGATTCCTAAACACACCTTTGAAATTTTACCTAAACACCTGTTATTCTTGAAAGTTAAATACAAATTAATTAATACACACAGTTTCTGTAGCAGTGACACATGCAGGGGCCTCTGGAAGCTTCCAGTTTAATGGTCTTATCTAGGTACTACACTGTTGCTTTCTGTGTCCTAGTTAAGTTTATAACACAGCAGAATTTCTTCCCTGTTACATTTAGGAGTTGCAGGGCACTTGCTCAATGCTTAGATAAGCAATCTGTGTTGCTAGGTAAAATATATGTATTTGCTTTTTTTTCTCTCTTGGTTCAAGTACTTCTAGCCTCCCATGGAGGGACAGGACCTGTGAACAGGTCACCAGTACTGACTTCTTAAAGCCAGAATTACAAAGATACAAAGAAAGGTGGTGGTGGGGGTCATTTAATTAATTTTATCTGGAGCCCCACTGATTCAGTAGAATAAGTAAGAGAGTGTTTTAAGAGTAAGGTTTGCTGATGGGGCTTTTCAGGGAATCATTATTCAACAAACACATAACTAGAGCAGTCTGTGTACCAGAGGCACAGATGGGGCAAAATATAGATACGTGCGACCTGGCCCCAGTTTCATGCAGCTTACGTAAGGGAGGAACATGGCCTGATTCTTTGAAACCCTCCTAAAATGCCAGCTTTTCTTTTTCTTTTACACTATGTAAGAGGAAAGTCCAGAAAGCCTTCCTTACACTGGTATTCTCAGATTCATGCATATGTATAAAGAAATTGTCAACTAAGTTTCCCATAACCTATGCACTTCTAGGAGGGCTTAAACTAGCACAGCATCTGCAGTGTTCTCTTGTACAATACTTTAAAAAAAACAATCCTAAGGTAGTATTATCATGAAAAAATACAATATTGGGGTTGGACCTACTTGGGTAATAAACATATCTTAAATTTTAAGTAATTACCAGTATGAGATTCTCATCTTTAAAACTCAAAGCATGATTTTTGTTTCTCTAGAAGTGCAGTGTATGTTACTGTTATTCCTAGGGGCATTTCTAGAAGAAACATCTAAATGGAAAAAGTTTACACTAGCCTATTCACCGAAGCATACTGCCAGTAACCAAAGTTAAAAACAACATGACCTTGGCTTCCCAGGTTGCATGGTACAGAGAGTGTGGGCCAGAGTGCTGGTCGTGCATAGTAAGTAACTTATTCTACAAGATCCTGCTTTGTGGAAGCTAAGATTTGATCTATCCCTCTGATTTGTGAGGCTCCTTAAGGTAAATAAACCTAAGTCTACCCCTGTTTAATAATCTAAGAGAGATCTATACGAGAGAGACAATTTATACAGTGTCGGAGGCGTCTCCTGCTCACCTGATGGACAGTCGCTCTGCTGATATCTCTTACAATCAAGCCCTGGTACTCTGGGATGCTGCTTTGGGAATGATTCTCAATTTGAACCATATCATGTAGGGAACATTGGGTGGTTCGACTGTGCTGCTTTGAACTCTGGGTCTTGTGCATACTCTTGTTCTACTATGATGCTTTTTAGCCTCAAGAAGCTTTAAAAGCTCCTCAAGGAATGATTTTTTGCCATTAGACATTTCAGTGTAGTTTACATAAGTTGGTACCAGGTATCACTGTTGTATGCTGCTCCCTGTGATCCATAATGATTGCTGGGAGCTAATAGTCACTAATTTAAAGAGCAAGGGATATCTTCTTGGGTGACATTTGTTCCAAAAAGGAAGGATTTAGAAAAACATTCATCTCAGGAAAGACATCTTGGTAAATATTGCTTCCCCACCCACATGTAATTTGGGCTAGTTCTCTTTGAGACACTGAGAATCATGACCAGTGGGTAGTAACACTCAATTCAATGGTCCACTGAAACATTTTAGAAAGTTTACTTTGAAAGATAAGAGTCAGAAGGATCTCCCATCCTTCAAAATATTTCCTAAACCAATAGTTTCCAAGAGTATTCACAAAGGGGGGACAGCTGTTGCTATATCTGCAACCCCTAAATCACAATTTAGTATTAGATTCAAAATAATTTGTGTGTGTATAAAGTTTAGAGATGTCATAATCACTTTATAGGATTTTGTGACTCTGTTTTGGTATAAAAAAAAAAAAGTCATGAAAGATAAGGCATTTTCCCCATTAGAATTAACTTTCTGTCCAATTGTGTATACTTTATAGAAATATAGGGACACCTGAATCCTATTCATATAGGTCATTCAAAATCTTCAGGCTCAATACTACAGCTCAGTGAGCCAGAGTCGGAGAGGAAGTTAGGGAATCAGATTAGTTTTCTAATGTGTCAGTTGAGATGGTGGCATTTCTGAGGCCAGTCACCATAGACTTTAAACCAAAGCCTTGTGTTAGCTCCTGATGTTCTTGCTGCATCTACGATAGCTTAATTACTCCATTGGTAAAGCCAGTGCCTATGGTCTTCATTCAATAAATGTCTTTTCATAATTCATACTGTTACTTGTATTTTTCTTACATTTCTGTCATTTTTGTTTATCTTTTATATTTGACCCTTCTCATCAACAATGCCATAATGTCCCTTGAGGAATGACTAGCAAATATATGAGAAACAACAGACCCAGAGATTGACTGCTGTGTAATAATCCTAAGAATTATTAGCTCTATGCCATGAGTTATAAGGTAACAACTGGACAAGTTAGTAATGCATAAAATGTAGATCTTATCAGTGGGCCAAGTTGGTTTCTAGTCATGTAGGAGTCCAACTTGGATTTGAGTTCCCCATACAAACAGCAACCCAAGCTTCATCTGTCACTGCATTTTAGCTTTGCTGAGGGGAAGACCTAGATGCCATGTGGAGAGTGATGGGTCCTGGGGACGAGTAAACAGCCTCTGCATGATTGATGAACAAGAGCGGGTTGCAGTCTCTGCTGGGGCAGAGCTGCATCTCCTCAGACCCATGTGAACTATCAAGTGTGTGCTGACTGAGAAATAGCTTCTGTCCTATTTCTTACACTTCATAACTTGACAGGCAAAAAAATGCTCCCTGAGTGGTAACAAATCATTTGACACATTGTAACAGTAGATCAAAATGATTTTGTGAACCCTACAACAAAACAAGTGTTGTGATGAGACCAGAGCCCTTCACTCAGGCTGTTGTTGAAGTTAGAAAGGTGTGCATTTTTCTATAGACTCCTGAGGCAGAATGCCTGACGTCAGTAGCCTGATCATTTCAGCATGACCCTTGGTTAGTTACTGAACTTTGCAGAGTCTCTGCCCTTGGGCTGCCAAATGGGCAGAAGCAACATATATGAATTATATGTTTGATAGACAGACCAAATTAGTGACTGATTATGCATCATTTTAGGTCAGTAAGCACAGCGATTCTTATTTTGTCATTTGGACTTTCTCTGTGATTGCACAGTTCTGTTTACTTAAAGACTTTTCTGAGGATCACTGTCAGTAATGTGTTTATTCCATGACTTACAGAATGCATTTGAGGGTAGAACCAGGAATTGTTTTACATCCTTGTCAAGATCCAGTAAGTGAAACAGTGGCAAGACTGGACTGAGAGAGGTGCTAGGTGGATCTGTGGGGAATAGTTGAAGTGTGGCTTTGAGTAAAGAGAGGATTAAGGCAGGGAAGATCAAGGACTAGAGTCTTTCAGCATGCTCAAGAGACCACGAGGAGGGCAGTAAAGCTATGGCAGGAATGTGATATTGCATGGTTGAATTAAGATGAGAATAGGAGCAACCAATCAGTCCTAATATGTGGTGTACTGGAAGGTTATTGGCTAAGAACCCGGCCAATCAAGTTCTTTGTCCCTTGTGGCCGAGGACAGAGAATAAGAGACTAAGAAGATAAAGGATGGGGGAGAATGGAAATAGAACAGGGAGATGGGCAAGAGGTATTTGTCCCAGCGAGGGGACAAAGGACTGCCTCTGGATAGAGAGTAGACAGATGTGGCACCTAGGCAAATAGCAGTGTACAAGGGTAAAAGAAGAAGTCCTGTGTATGATGAGGTGTTTAATTTTAATAGGGCCAAATTTAATTAGGTGAGCCAAAGGGGGCTTTTGATTGCTGGACTTCAATACTTTCATAGCTCGACCTCCTCTGCCTCAGAAGGATGAAGTGGCCAAATAAGGGAATGGAGCTTGGGGGCTAGCTTTAGGAATGCAGTCTAACAGTTTTTTAGCAAGTAGAGGGAATGGGGGAGAAGGGCAAGAGCTGTCAGAGCCATGCTCGCCATGCTCGCCAGGCCCGTCATGCTCCTGAGGGGGCCAGAGTCCCTTCATGTGAAACATGGCAATCCATTGTATCACTAAAAAAACCCAGAAGCACGGCATATCTGATCTACAGTTTGAGGAGCATTGCAATGACTACTGTGTAAGGGTCAGATGATGCGAATGGAAACTGGAGAGCCGTTTGAAGAGACTGCAGTGAGTGGAGTTAGAACTGGTGGTGTCTCGGGCTAGTGGGAAAGGTTAAGATGTTTAAAAGAAAGGCTTGAAAATACAAATGTGAGACCATGCACCAGATCCTTGATGTAAATCTTTGATAAACCATGTGACAGGCTTCAAGGTGTCACTACGATTTAGTGATATGACTTTTTTCAATTTTAAGCACCTAAAGTGAGCATGTGCCAAGTGATTCCTATATCTCCGACTATCTATAACCAAAAGTGAAAGAGAAAAGAAGCATACATATATTAATCACTTTGACAAGCTGGGTTGATTTCTACTTTCTTTTCGGTTTTAAGTAAAATACAGCCATAGTGTCGATCCTCATTTATCGACAGAGACTGTAGGGCCAACATGCCAATGTGAACAAGAAGCAAAATGGCACCCACAATGGTTTTATATTTTGGAATTCAGTGATCTGAAACTACAGAAATTCGTGTTTGAAAACACATATACATCATATCATTTAATGCTTTGACATAGTATTCCCAAGGAAAGCTCATTTGTCCGTGAAGCAGTTACTTTAATTATTCAGTCCCTGGTATGTGGACAGAACTGTATTCATTCCTCAGGATAAAAGACTGAGTAATGTGTGGTCTCCAAGTTCAAGAGCTGAGCTTGATAATAAATGATTTTACTCAACAATAAATGAGAAGATAAAATGCACTGACAGAAAATAGGAAGCAGCAAGAGGGTATGTGTCATCAGGGTGACAGGAATGTCTCCAGAAAAGAGGAAGGAAGCATCTTCTCAGTTCCAATTACAAAATTCACTTTGGACGGAGACAGCTGTTTTCCAACAGTCTGGTTTTTTGAGGCTGGGTCTCACTAACATGGCTCTAGCCAGCCTGGAACTCATTGTATATACCAGGTTGACCTTGAACTTGTAGAGAACTAACTGCCTGGTTCTGCCTCTCAATGATTGGAATTTAAGACATGTGCCATGACTACTGGCTTCTACTAACATTTTTTTTTTTTCGGTTTTTCTCTGTGTAGTCCGGGCTGGCCTCGAACTCAGAAATCTGCCTCCCAAGTGCTGGGATTAAAGGTGTGCACCACCACTGCCCGGCTCTACTAACACTCTTGAAGGTAAGATCTTCTAATAGAGTATCCAGAAAGCCCTGCTTTATCAACACAGTGTGGAGAAAGGTATATGTCTGTAGTAACAGGTACATACCGCTACACTTACAGGTTTAAGAGAGCCAGCCTTTGGTGGTTCTTTTTGGCTACCAGGTCTCAGCTACATTAAAGTGAATTGGATCTTCTTCTGCTAATTGTTCTCTCAGAAATTTCTTCTCCATAGTTCCCTCATTGGCTGACTGTTATCTATGTCGCTGTTGGCCCCTCCCATTCCCCCATCTTCCCTTTGAGGTATGTAGTCAGGATAATATTTTGCAGCAGATCTCTCCTATCTCAAGGTTACCACTAAGCCTTTGCTCATTGCTCTCTTCATGTGTGTATTCATGTCTGTGTATATATGAGTGCACAGAAGTCCCAAAGGACCAAGAAAGGTCTGGTTCCTCAGGAGCACCCATTGTTTACAAGGCTTTATCGCCATGCATGGATAGTTTTTACTTGGGTACTGGGGTGAAATTCTAGTCCTCTCTTGTAGGGAAGCATTTTCCTTACTGAGCTCGCTTCCCAGCCTGCTCTTTTCTTAAAAGTAACATTCTGCTAACATCTAACAGAATATGTCCCATTTTCAAGTAAAGGCCAAGGCTCCTCATATACTGGTAAAATTCTGCAGCAATGTTATAAAAACAATATCTTATTTTCATTTTGGTTGCAGCTCCCATTTTTTTTTTTAAATACCGAAGTTCCTTAAGTTTGGACTTTGAAATCCATGGTCCTATCAGGACTCAAGGATACTTTATAGAAAATGAAGTACGTTGGGTATTAGAGAGATGACCCATCTCTCAAGAGCACTTGTTGCCCTTGTAGAGGCCCAGATGTGATTCCTAATACCCACATAGTGGCTTTCAAGCATCCATGCATTCTGTTCCAGGTGATCTGATGACATCTGGTAACCTCTGTGGGCACCAAGCACACACGTGGTACATACTATATCCATGCGTGCAAAACATTCCTAAAATAAAATAAATAAATCTAATTTAAAAAAAAAAAAAAGAAAAAGTCTGATGTGTTATAGTCAGTCTTGCCCTCCCCTCCCTCCTTCCCTCCCTGCACCACCACCTCCAACACACACAAATCACAGTGCAATCATTTTTTTTTTAAAGAAATTATCTTTCATGAAGGTTAGTGGTTCTTGAAGAGTGGTAAAGAGACATTTGGGGATCTCCAGCTCCGTCAAGATCCTCAAGATAAAAATCATAAATATCAATCTGAGATTCCTTATGCAAGATAGACCACTGACTTTTATTATCATGAAGAACGTTGTTTATTGATAGGGTTTCAGATTCCACATTGCATTAAACTTTAGAAAATTACAGACTGTATTATTGTGTTTTAGTGCATGTGATGACTAACCGTTTGCCCGCTTAGGCTCATATAGTTGAACATTTGGTCCCCAGTTAGTGACACTATGAGGAAAGCTATGGAACTTTTAGATCTTAAATCTGTGCTGGAAGAAGTATGTTATTGGGGGCAGCCACTGTTTACAGGCTTACCTACCATTTCTAGCCACCTCTCCCCACCTCTCCTCCCCTTTCCCAGCCTCCCCCCTCTTAGCCTCCCTCCTACCTCCTAGCCTCTCCCCTCCCTGCCTCTCCCCTCCTAGCCTCTCCCCACCTCCCTCCACCGCCTCTCCCTGCCTCTCCCCTCCTAGCTTCTCCCCCCTCCTCCTAACCCCCCCCGCCTCACCCCTCTGTGCCTCTTCCCTCCTAGCCTCTCTCCACCTCTCTCCTCCCCGCCTCTCCCCTCCTAACTTCCTCCTGCCTCTCCTCGCCTCTCTTCACCTCTCTCCTCCTTTCCTCTCCTATGTTCTATCCTCTCTGTCTCCTTTCCTCCATCTCTCCTTCTTCCTGTCTCTCTGTCTTTCTGTCTGTCTTAATCTGAGGGCAAGGTCTTGCAGCATTTTATTCTTGCTGTCATTCTTCCCTCATTATTTTGGACTGTACTCAGCAGCCATAAGCTTAAATATACTCTTCTATAATTTATTCCTGGACATGGTAAATTATTACAGCAACAGAAAAGTAGCAAATACCATGTAGTACCATAAAAGAATACCGACCATTATCTATAAAGGCCATTAAAATATTTTTAAGGTTTAAAACTACATATCTCTGTGCCATTCTTTGTATTGTTGTTTTTCTTTTTTCTTTTTTAACCCATTCACTTTTCCAGTAGGATATACTGTATGTAGGTCATACATCTTACTTATTAATATCATCAAATTAACTTATAGATACCAATTGAATATTTTCTGTTTAAGTCCTAGTAATTATTAATAAATATAAGTAAAACCAAGTATTTTGTGGATGCTCAGTGGCTTTTAAGAATGCACTTGGATCATGGGAACAGCAGCTGAGAAATGCTGGAAGATCCGAGTTTTAGCTGTTAACATTAAGGTGTGGATTAACATCAAAGGAACCCAGCAATGATCTGCCTAACCCAGGCAGCCCATGTTCAGATGTGCAGTTACCTTAGTACTTAATTACAAAATCTGCATCTAACGGATTAAAAAAAATGATTGCTTTCATTTTATTGATTTTTTTTTCTCAGACCTGTATAATGAAGATCTCAAATGCATTTCACGTTCAGACCTTTCTTTTCTCATTGATCAACGCTAGATGCTTGGAATTTTTCCAGGCGTTAGCAGATATTGACAAGATTAATCATATGTTGTGGGCATCCTTTTGTGAAGTGGAAACAAAGTACCAATATACTCGTAATATAATTAAATAGCTTTATTATTTACTGAGATTTTTTTGCTGCCCTCAAAAGCTAGGTTTCCTTTTTTAAAGGGAAAAACTATTATCAAACCTATAATAACCATTATGTGATGAAATAAGAAATTACTAACCTTATAAAGATCTATGTGTGAAGGCCCACCTAGAGCCATAGACTCTTCCCTGTTTTTAAAGTATTTTGCATGACCAGGTTAGTCTTTGGTATCTACCAATAAGCACTGACATTTAAATGCTCTTCCCAACAGAACAAGGTGAAATTAATTCAAAAGGCACAGATGAGAAACTGGCTTGGGTACTTCATAATTAAAACATTGAATGTTAGGATCAAGGCTGTGACTTTTAATCAGTTTATTAAAGATATGTGGTTCTGCTTTCTAATAGATTTTGCATTTAAGAAAAATCTAATGAGAACTGAAAATAGATTTCTTTTTCAGTCAAATACATATACTGACTTTGAATGACATGATTAACATCACCTAAACATAGTGACCATTATTTCTTTTACAAATAAGAATAATAATAATGGGTAGTATTTTAATTATTATATATTAAAAATTATAAATAAATTGAAAAAGTATTTGACAGCTTAAAAATTTATGATTCATTATTAATATTGGTATTAAAGTATTATACAGTTGGAATTGCATAATACGGAGATTGAAAAAAAATCCACATAGAAACAATTAAGCTGATTTCAAAGTTTAAAGTATAGGAAAAATAATTTTATAAACTATGGTATATTATAATTTGTCACAGTATTAATTTCTGTTAATTACTCATTAGTACATTACAAAGGTTTGGCCTGTACTACTTGGTATATACATGCATGTGCATGTGTGTGCACTTGAGTGAGTGAGTATGTGTGTGTTTGTGTGTGTGTGTGTGTGTGTGTGTGTGTGTGTGTGTTTTACTGGGGATTGAACTTGTACAGATCAGACAAGTGCTCCACCAACTGAAACTCAACCCTGACCCTAACCTATACTACTACTATTCATATGAATAAAGACTGTTTGGTCCTCAAAAGCACTCCTAATGCCATGGCCATTGTCTTGGGCTCTAGACAGCATTTATGCTATGAACACCTCAGACAAGGTTCTCACACATCGACATTTCACAAATGAAAAGTTTCAACAGTGTCTTTTGCATAAACGGTCATAATTTGCAATTATAGCATCCATAATAAAATTGAAGATAGAAGTGAACCTTAAATGGAAGAATCCAAGGAGAACATTTAGGCAAAATCTGGTTGTTCATGCTTATTTCTCCCAGCTGAAGGCAGGCTAATCTTTTTAATCTTTTTTTTTCTTTTCTGGATATTCTGAGAGTCTTGCCTCTGAATATTACTGCAAGCTTTTTTCTACTGAGCTACCTCTCCAGATGCCGTAGCCCATGATACAGATTTTTTAAATTAAACAACTAAAAATAAGTGGATTGCTAAGAAAATCAATTTGCTCAGTATATAAACTATATAAACTCCTGATATGTCCTGAGAAAATACATCCCATTCTCTCAGAAGGATATAGATGGATAAGTTGTGTGAATATATTTATATTCCTGTGATGTTTACATATGTACATATTTATATATTAACAAGCATATTACATGAATATGGTTTGTGACTATTTTTCTGCCTCTATGTAACAAAAGAAAATTTTCATTAATACCAAAAGTTAGATCTCTCTTTTGGGGCCTCTTTTTCTTTTCTGGCAATTAGAATCATAGCTAAATAATCCATGAATTATATTAAGTGAAACAAGTCAGTCTCAGAAAGATATACAGTGTATATTTTTTCAACATGAAATTTAAATAAAAATCAAACAGAAAGACTGGGGATTGTTTAGGAAGAGGAAGGTGGTTGGCAGGACTAATCAGGCGGATGGGAGTGGGGAAGAGCATGAGTGCATTCAAAGCACCCTGCATCTGTTGATGCGCTTCAGTCATTTATATGAATGAGACTGATACACTGTCTCCGTAGTGTCTCCTTTGTAACTTCACCAACAATGGTGGCAGGCACGTGCATGGACAACATCTAACAGCAGCAGTCCAACTACCGATTCTCCCTCCACCTAGTTTCGTTTCTTTCTCTGTTTCATTAAGTAGTCTTTAAATTGACTTTAGTAGTGAACCAAATGTATACTCAGTCTTTTCCACATATTACATACAGAATTTCTTATGGTAAAAAATATCAATAAAATGCAAAGGAAAAACCCCAATTGCTTCTTGTCCATATTAACTTCCTCTTTCTGCTTCAAGACAATATTACCTCATGCCTGTGATTTGCAGTTCACTGGAAACCAAAACCAAAATGAAAACAAAAAAATATCCAACCAAACCAATAATGATAACAAAACATAACATTGTATACAGAAAAAAAGTGATTGAGAGGAATGGTTACAAAAAAAAATAAAAAACAGCTTACAAGCAGGCCAGCCACACGGATGATATAAAGGAACTTGAATATGAGTTTGCCCAAGAGCCAGAGGAAGGAAACGCTTGATGACTGTAAGGTAATTGTTACCTGGCTTAACGTAAATACAATATTATATGATGTAACAACTAATAACATCTTCAATATCATCTTGGTAAAAAAAGTGACAACAGTTGAGGCACCAGATAGATAGGTAGATGAGAGAGAGAGAGAGAGAGAGAGAGAGAGGAGTAGACAGACAGACCATGTCCGGAACAAAGAATGCTAATAACAATTATCATATATATAACATGTAATTATATATGGTCTCAGTATGTAACCCTGGCTGGTCTGGGCCTCTCTATTGGCTTGTACTCACAGAG
This sequence comes from Mastomys natalensis, assembly GCA_021653895.1. Taxonomy (NCBI): domain Eukaryota; kingdom Metazoa; phylum Chordata; class Mammalia; order Rodentia; family Muridae; genus Mastomys; species Mastomys natalensis. Next base: position 259,063 of record JAJTUV010001596.1, on the reverse strand, counting down.
ATATTCCTACCACAGCTTCCAAAATTCTGGAATTAATTGTATACATCACCGAGTTTAAATTATTTTCTGTTTTTCATGCTACTCATCTATATGTCATGTTAATTTGAAAAATCAGTATAGTAAAAGTTTAAGGTTAGGGAGTTGCTCAGTAACAGAGCATTTACTTAACATGCAAAGGGCTATAGGTTTGCCTAGTGCTGGCCAAAATGAAATAATACAATAATATAAAAGGAAAATGACTGAAAGTTTATAGCTATTCCTTGTTGAGTAGAGATATTGGACTAGTTTTTAGGTGGCTTATTTACAGAGCTTTCTGACTCATCCAGTACAAATCTTCCTTTTGCCCTTTTGAGTTTTGGAATGACTATGAGGTAGTCCTTGATTTGGACAGGATTCTGCTCTCTGAGAAGGTGAAATTCTTTACTAAACGAGGCTTCTGCTGGAGTCCACTGTCCTGTTATTGTGCGGCTTTAAGCCTCAGAATGTTTCACAGAAGGAAGAATACATTAGCAACTTGACTTTTATTTGAATATTTACACTGAAATATCTCATGAATATGTAGTAAGCCAAATTGATCTTGATAAACTGCCTCATATTCTATCCTTATTACTTTGTCTGGAAAGATTATCTTCACTTGAGAGATAGTTAAACAATATAAAGAATATCAAAAGCCAAAAAGAGCAGTGAATGTCATGGGAGCAGAAGACAGGGGAGCTGTCTGTTTATCTCAAAGTATCCGTAACAGGAATTCAGTCATGATGGTTTGCAAAAACAAACTTTGTTCAAGATCAAAATTTTTTAAAACAGCCTTTTTCTTTTCTTTTTTCTTCTTTTTTTTTTTTTTTTGGCACTGGATTGTTCAAGACTTTAGAAATTCTCTTCAAATTCATTGTGTACAGCCATTCAATTTATGAAAGATTCGTTTTACTGAACAGCTCATTTGAGATGCCATAAAAATATGTCAGTATTCTATTCTCTATATACGATACAATTAAGATCCTTATTTGCAGGCCACGATGGGACTTCTCCTCATGCTATAACGAAGGAACTTTGAGGTTAGCATGTAGTAAAGGACAAAGGAAGCCAAGCGTGGTACATGTGTGCACTCCAAGTCCGTAGTAAGCAGAGCCAGGAGGACAGGGCCCTCCCATAGCAACATAGCCAGTTTAGCATGGCCTGAGATGTATGGGAACATGAGACCTTTTCTCACAATGCAGCCAAAAAAACAAAACAAAACCAGCAGCAACAACAAAAACAAACTTGAAGAAAGTTTAAGAAAAATAGTAGAGTCATAGTGTTGTAGTGTAAGAATGATATGGTTTGACCAAACTAACTTTCATAGAGAAAGAATGTGAACTAATTGTAAAAAATCTTAATTTTGAGAAAACAATAGTTTTGACAAGTTATTTATTCTCTGTACCACAATTAAGCCATCACTTACATACCTATTTTTCTTTATTGTTTCAGTGAATTTTATTGTATGGAATGTTTGTCTTGACTAGCTTTCTACTGTATACCAGAGTAAATGCATACAATTTAAGGGAAAAGATGCAAGATTTTTTTTTTAACTGTGTAACTAGAAAAACATTCTGCAATAGGTAAAACATTTTGAAAATTATGTCTGAAGAAAACAGTTACTAAGAAGGTTATTTGGTATAAAAGTTGAAATAGTTAAGTAGTTCAAAGACCATAATATTGGGTTTTAAAGAAGTATTTGTGTGATTTATTTTAGAATACTGTTTATTACTTACTCTATCTATCATTCTATCTATCTATCTTCTATCTATCTATCTATCTATCTATCTATCTATCTATCTATCTATCTATCTACAATTATATCATCTCATACTAAAATGTTTCAACATTATGCAGAATATTGTCTATTTTTTCCAAAAATTTACAATTAAGAGCAAGTCTATTTCTTAATGTATTTAGAACAGGATTTTTGCTTTCAATGGTTCTAGCTGATGAACAGATACTTTTGTTTAAACTCTTTAAATTAATTCTGCTTTGTAATGATGATGCAGTGATGTATCTTTCAGTGGATGTTTCCTTGAGAGGTACAGACTACTGATAAGCTGAAAAGATAAAAATCTATTGTTTAGCAATGTTGCATAATGTTTCAACCATTGGAGACTTGCAGAGGCTTTAGGTCATAAGGATTCTATTAGCAAATTAGAGTTACTATTGATTTCTTTTACAATTAGCACACAAGGGCTTTGGATATATTATACCAATTTTGTTTATCAGTATTTGTTGTAAAGATTTCTACAGCTATTCATTTAAAATATGTCCATTATTATCAATTATAAAATATTTTATATGTTTTCTGGTTATGTAGTTATTTCTAGTTATGTAGTTAACTTCTAGCTGGGGCACTGACTCTTTATTGCCCCTTCAGTTCCCTTTAGGGTCTAAGTTGCCTTTCCCTCAGTGCTTGACTTTTTGATAGTTGAGATATCTCAGTAAAAAGAAAGAAAAATCCACCTTGCGTAAGAAAGCATGTATCATTTGTTCTGACAAAAGCATCCATCAAGTGACTTGTTAATTAGGGAAGTATGACAGGACATGAAAGAAACATGCAGTGTATTGAATCTCTCATATGCAGAGTGCCAAGGTACAAGTGACTGTTTATAGAAGAAGAACCTTTCTTAAAGGAGATATGAGAGGCTATTTGCAATGGTGAATAGGAATTATTGCCACATTACAGTGGGAAGGATGCTTGCACACTGTCAATTTGGAAGTTGCTAGGTCTTGGCATAGAAGCCACAGCATTCTACTTAGTTCACCTATAAAGTAGACCCAGAAAAGGCAGTACATTCTGTCGTGTGAGGAGACATGGCAAAGCACCATGGATACTACTAATGGCCGAACACATATACTCACCAGACGTGAATCTACAGGCGCCATTTCGCATTTCCCAGATTGGAAATCTTTTCATAACTACTGAATTTATTTATTAAAACAGTTTGAAAAGTGAAGGTGAACCGAGTATCAGTGGACAAGACATTTCAAAATTGTCCACCAGCAAAAGATATTTTAATGTTTAATTACCAAGGAATAAAATGCATAAATAATATGTATAACTTTCAGAATTGCAGCATGAACAGGTTGACAGGGGCAGAGGTGACAAACAAAAAGGCAGAAAAGCCAGAAATCTAAAATGCCTACATGTTAACATAAGAAACATACACTTGCCTTGCAAACAGGAAAATAATATTATCTAGTAATTATTTCAAAGATATGCCTATGATTTAACTAAAAGTGGACAGATTGGAAAACACGTTATTTTTGTGATTTTTATTTTTTTTTTTGTGTGTGTGTGAGCTTGTATTTCAAATGTAGTAAGGGATTTAGAACAAGAAAAAAGTTGCTCCATAGAAGTATAAAGAATTCAAAAAAAGGTGCCCTGAGCTATTTCTGTATTATTTTGAGTATATTAATCTAGTTTTTCCTTAGAAATAGATGTCTTTTGTGTATATGCAAGAGACCTGGTACTGAGCCAGCTAAAAATGGATTCTCAAGAGGTTGTCTCTCCATGATTTTTTCATACATAAAATATTTTCTCAAAAACTATCTATACATTATGTCATAGGTTTATCTTGTTGAACAGTCTAGAATTTTTTAGTGGCTACTTCAGATTTTTTAAATTTTTTTTTAAATTTAAAGCCAAAATATTTTTCACAATATTTGTATAATGATGTGACGATGATGTCCTCATGTTTAGATCTGCATCTTTCTATTCCAGGTAATATACATAAAGATTATGCTTTTGCAAAAATGATATTTTGGAACAATAACTTTGAATTATGCCAACTAAAATAGCTTAAAGAGGAGAAAACTTTAAACATGATAAGTTGCAGAAGCTCAGTGAACTCACTGGAAATTGGTGACTCCTTGATGACTGTCCACTCTGGAACTTTAATACTTTCGAGGCATAGCGTATGTAAACCAGAGGATATCGTAGAGATTAGTATCACACTTTTAAACTATCTCCAAAGACAGGTTAACGCTTTCACTTTTTCCAGTGCAGGAACTTTGATCCAGCTCCTCACACATACTAGGCAAACCTGCTCTCCCTGGTTATACCTCCAGACCCTGTGGTATAATTTTAAAGATTGGTTTTTATTTTGTTGTATGGGTGTAGCATGTATATACCAGACCAGAAGTAAGCCTGGTACCTAAGGAGGCCTGGAATCTGTCAGTGGCTTCCCCTTTGATAAAGTCTGTTGCAGAAGATTGTGAGGAGAGGCCATGCGGATAGTGGGAGCCAAACCCAGGTCTTCTGTAAGAGCAGAAGTGCTGTTAACTGCTGAGCCTCCTCTCTAGCCTCATGAGTGGAATTATTGAGAGAGCTGATTTGAAGGACCCTTAACAAGCTAAGTGCACATCCAGCATTACATAGATTTCTCAGTCCATTTATCCATAAAATACTTTCATAGGCAAGCTATTTGAAAGATACTCTTTTTGGGAACTATAATTTTATTTACATTACATAATCAGTGAAGAGACTCTCTCTCTCTCTCTCTCTCTATTCTCTCTTCTATATATAATATTATATTAAACTATATATATATATATATATATATATATAAATATATATTGGTCAGAAATCTTGAGTACCTTAGTGATTGCTCATCTCCATGCAGAACCCTGGCACCCGATGCCATTTGCTTTTGGTAGCAGATCTTTTTTAAACGTTGCTCACATTTAGGTTTAACATGGTAATTTAAGATTCAAATTACAGCACGATTCTTTTTTAGGTTATACTGTAAATGTTGACTGAGATACAAAAATATACTTAAGTTACTAAATTTCAGAACAAAGAGACAAGATAGATTGAATTCACACAGTGTGAACATTCAGCACTAGATACACAGAGAGCAATTTGGCAACAGTAAAATGTTTCACAATCCCTGTTATTTTAGAAATAATGCCCTTTTCCATTTTGCAACTATAAGAAAGAATTAGGGCTAGTACTCTCGTGCATACACACTTCACTGGCATATACACAGAAACAAGCTCATTAGTGTTGGAATCCATTGCCTTATAACTACTGGGAACAGGGAAAGAAAACCAATCTGTTTGTTCCCTACTTCATATTCATGAGACTTCTTATAAAGCACTTTGATTGACACCTTTGGTATATGGTGTCTGCTCTCCTTAGATCAAGCCGGGGCTTTGGGCTCGCCTATCACTCACTTCCACTTTGCCACCACAGTCCATTGTGGCTCTCTTTCACTCTCTAAATTGTATTGTGATGAATTGCCCACGTGGGAATTTTTTTTTTAGGACATCTTAATCCCAGCTTGACAGAAATCTCTTCGATAAATAATCTAGCAACCCCTATGCCAAATGCAAGTGGATCAGTGGACAGAGATTTATGACAGCTCACAAGGAATGAGAAGTGACAGGCAGGCTTTCCTGGGGCATGTGAATGCAAGCAATGCACCCTTCCTCTGTTTAATTTTCCCTAAAATAATTGAGTAAATATTATTTTAAGTGTTTTTTAATGTTTTGTGTATGTGTGTGTGAGTGTGTGTGAGAGTGAGAGAGAGAGAGAGTGAGTGAGAGATAGATAGATAGATAGATAGAATAGATAGAGAAATGGAGAGAGAGAAATGGAGAGAGAGAAAGGAGGAAGGAGAGAGAAAAAGGGAGAGAGAAAGGGAGAAAGAAAGGAGAGCAGAGACATATAAATCTGAAATCATCTGTGAATTATGTGATGTTAGTTTATATATCAATTTCTGGGAATCATTTTTGTAAGTGGTTCTTTTCCCAAAATTAATTTCATTGTCAAATACAAATTGTCTATATTTACAACGTACATATTGCCTAAAGCTGTGTGTATACCATAAAGTGACAAAATCAAACTAATTAATATAAGCATTACCTCTCAAATCATTTAAGTAGAATAAGAATACCAAGAATATACTCTCAGAAAAGTTAAAAAATTTAGACATTAGTTTAAACTATACTTACGGTGTTTTGCAATGGATCAGGTAAATTCATTACTCCTATCTGATTTTTAAATTTTTAATTATTTTGAGATTCTGATAAAAATACAGAACCCTCACATCTATATATCTCCCCCACACTATCTTTCAAATTATGGCCTCTTTTTTTTTGTTAATTATTGTAACATACATATGTGTGTGCATAAATGATTTTTAATGAGGATTTTGTCAATAAATATGCACCGATAAAAGTACATGTTGCCAATGACTAGTGATAGTTCTGATGAAGGGCAATGGCTCCAAACGAATTGAATGATACTCTATAAAAAGGAAACCTGCAGAAGCAAATTTGGAGGAGCGTGTTGCAAACAGGTTAAGAGAAAGATTTGGTCACTTAGATTAAATTTTTTTCAAAAACTATATTTTTTAACTGAAACCACTTGTGAAGTTCCCTGTAAATGTTAATCTAAGTATAATTTTATATTCCAATACAATCTATGTGGGCGTCACTAATATGGCCACACAGTAGAAGAATCTTATTTAGAATATACTGCATACTATTGCATGCTCTAAAATTTTGTTATACATTATGAAAATCGAGTTATGAAAAAGATCACATCAAAAGAGGGTCTAAATATTATCTTTCGTGTATATTATGTGCATTCATAAATGTATACTTATGTGTACATATGTGTATGTATTAAACCTTTAAAAAGTGAAAACAATTAATACTGAAATCTAAAACCGCATCTTTAGTGCTTCTCCATTATTGCACATAGGCAGTGATTCTGAAACCGTGTTCTGGAGCCACTATTTGTCTAAAGTGACAGCCATCTTTTCCTGCCCTTAGCATGTACGACACAGGTTCAGCTAGAGCAAGGATGGACAGTTGATGTTTGCTATTAAGACTTAGGCAGTTTTGGAGCGTTGAGGTAGGCAACAGACGATCTTTCAAATTCAGTAATGAAATAAAAAGAGAAAGGCAAAGACACCATTCCTTCTCGTGTGTGCCTGAAAGCACAGACAGCGGTCTACTGAAGGGGAAAGCCTGTGAATTCCCAATGTGAGAAAGAAAGTAGAAATAGCATGTTAGTATTCTCACTAAAGAAGACTGTAGTATTATTCTGAACAAACCTTCAGGAGCTTATTACATCTCTGCTCAGCATCAGTTCCTTTGCCTCAGCAGCTGCCAGCAGGTGACTCTGTGACCTCATTAAGACTGTAGCACAGGGTCAGAGATCAGAATTGCCCCCATCCTGATAATTGAAAAGACATAGAGTTTCCAAATTAGTGTGCTTGTGTCCAAATTAGATAGTTATACATACGGGTCTTTCGAGCCTCAAATATTCTCTACCTATGAACAATATAATATAATCAGAGAGTTACTGATAGACAAATGTTTTAATTTGCAATGGTATACGAATCTTTCTGAAGAGTATTCATTGTCTGGACTTAGTTGATTCACACAATGATCTGAGAGTACTGAGAGCTACAGTGCAGGAGAATAAACTGTGGCATGGGTAAGCAGGAGTTTGCCAAAGCCTGCCAGAGGCTTCAGGTCAACTGAACCACTGCTTCTGAGGTCCATGGCAATAGTCAAGAGTTGGTTTGAGGTGGCTTCCTCGTTCTCTCAGCCTTGCTGTCCTTTGTATTCCCATGAGAAGCTCTCTCTCTCTCTCTCTCTCTCTCTCTCTCTCTCTCTCTCTCTCTTCTCTTCTCTGTCTCTCTCTCTCTGTGTGTGTGTCTCTCTGTCTCTCTGTCTCTCTCTCTCTCTCTCTCCTCTCTCACACACACACACACCACACACACACACACACACACACACACACACACACACACTTTCTGTTGCTTTCATATATGTTTCTGTCTGCCTAAGGAGGCCAGAAAAGAGCATAGATCACTGGAACTAGAGTTATAGAAAATTGTGGGTTCTGGGAGTCAAACTCCAGTCCTGTGCAAGAGCACTGTGCCAGCCAGCGCTCTTAACTGCTGAGAGATTTCTAGTCATTTTGAAAGTCAGGGCTTCACAATGGATTTTAAACTATCACTAACAGTTGTATTCATATGCATTTACCTGGCACACACACAAATACCCACACACACACACACACACACAATCAATGACAGAATTAAAATTTGAAAAAAAAACAGCTTCATGTCTTTTTTCAGAATTTATCACATGGAATTCAAATTTCCTCATGATCAACTGTTTATCTTTACTGGTTTTCTTTTCTACATGACTCCACTGTACCCACATATACATTTGTTTAGAGATATACATGTTTTTATTATGTGATAGTATCCATACATGACAGAGAGCATACATGCTCCTTTTTATTTTTAAAGTCTTGAGTTTCTATGACCTTGCTTTATTGTATACATTCTGAGTCCATCTATTTCACCGCTATTTTTGTGTCTTCATTTTTCTTTAGAGTTAAATAGTATTTCATATTTGATTTTCATTAACCATTTTTTGGCTTATGAATACCCAATTTGGTTCTTTATACTTGATGAAGTAAATAAAATATCAGTAAACAGGGTATGTGGGGGGAGGTTGTCTGTGTTAGGGCATGGAGTTCTCTCTGTATATGCCCAGGAGTGAAATGGCTAGGTCACATGGTAGTTCTATATTTGATTTATTGAGTAGCCCTCCCCCCAGCAGTGAACATGGGTTACTCATCATCCCCACATATTCATCGTCAGATCTCTAAATAATAGTCATTCTCAATGAGTAAGGCAGGTCTCTCACAGTATTGCTAATATATGTTTCCGTAATGGCTAGGGATATTGAGCACCTCTCCAAACAGTTATTAGCCAAATGTGTTTCTATATTTCTTCTTGTTAACAGTTTATTGGATTCATCAGCTTATTTACTGACTAGCAGTTTCATTCTTTGGCATTTAGTTGCTGCATTTCATTGTAAATTCTGGATATTGGCCTCTCCTTGGAAGGTAAAAATGTTCTCCCACTCTGGCTATTTGTTCTGCTGGCTGTTTCCTTGCGATACACCAATGCTTTATTTAGTGTAGTCTCATCTGTTGATAGCTTGAGTTGATTCCTGTGCTCTTCTTTTTGATCTGTCATTGCTCACCTCCATGTCTTGAAGGGTATGCTTCATGTTTTCTTCTAGAAGTTACAGCATTACAGGTTTTAAATTAAGGCTTTTGATCCATTTAGAATTGATTTTTGCACAAGATGAAAGTCTTGAATCTAATTTCATTCTTCTGCAGGTAGAAATATGCTTTTGCCAGCACCATTTGTTGCAGCCATTACTCTCTCTCTCTCTCTCTCTCTCTCTCTCTCTCTCTCTCTCTCTCTCTCTCTCTCTCTTCTCTTCTCTCGTGTGTTGTGTGGTGTGTGTGTGTAAAATTAGGATACTTTTTGGCAATCGTATGTGTTTATCTAAAGATTTGACTGTGAACCATAAGATTGGAAATTTTGTAACTTGTAAGAAATTGCCAGAAAAGATAACTGAGTATGAATGTGTTTTGGATTGAAATAATAATTACCAGGTCCAAGTTATGGCTACTAATGTACAAATGTTTAAAAATATAGATTCCTCTGTGATCATAATATACTGTATGGGAAATTTTTCTAATAAAAATGTAAACAAATAATAAAAGTGGATGTTTTAGAAGCTAGTGGAATCTGTTGCTCTGCTTACGGATGTGACTTTATGAAATTCTCCAACAAAACAAGCATCATCCATTACTCATTAAAAATATTTGAGATGAATTACTTAAAATATTCTACCTATTCCAAGTATATTACCATAAATTCATCTATGATAGAATAAGCCTTAATAGTTAGCATTAATTTTCAAAATATAGCCTTACAAGGCATTTATTTTATTATATTTGTTTTAAATTGTATGTTTCTTGCCCTTATTATAGGTTATTCTAACATACTACATATATTTATGAATAAAACATACATAAAATATTAAATATTTATATATTGGATCCTGTAATGCAAATAATTAAGTACAACCCATTAAAGAAAAATAAATCTGTGAAAATAATATCTCAATTTTTTGGATGAATTGAATGGTTAGGAGCTTGTCCTGCTCTTCGTGATGACCAGAGTTCAGTTCCAGTACCCATGTCAGGTGACTGACTGCTGCCTGTCACTCCAGCTCCAGAGGGTTCCGTCACCCTTGATGTCCACCCCCAGGGCACTCACAAGCAGGATCTTACATACCAACCCAAACACACACACACATAATCAAAACAAAACAATCTATTTCTTAAACTTGCGCTTGAAATTTGATAGTGCAGGGAACATGATGCCAGTGACTTAGAGTCTGAGTGGGAAGATGCTTGCAAGCTGCATCTCCAGCAAGGACAGGCAAGCAGAACCAGAAACATTTGTGGTTAGTGTTATAAAATTTAAGGAAATGTGAAGAAACCATCCTTATTGTAGTTTGGGGAATTCTGTGGGGATTTTTTTCAATAGCAAGCTTTTGTAGTATTTATATTATATACAGTATTCAGGATATTTGTGCATGCCACATATATATTAATATATATCACATATATAGAATACACTATATAATTATATAATATATAGCATATATCATAATATATAGTATATGACAAATCATAAAATAATAATAATAATATATAATTATATAATATATATCAGTATAATATAATATATAGGATTTGTAATTGTCTAATTTTATGTATCATAAATAATATACATATTATGTATAATATTAATATGATCACTATGATCATATACAGAATCATAGGATTGCTATAATTTTATATATATTTCCATATATTATATAATATGTGTTATATATAATGTTCTTTATATATTATATATTACATGTTATATATTATATATTACATAGTATATACTATATATCATATATGATGTAATAATATATATCATGTATACATTATCTATAATATATTAAATATATAATATATTTATTATATGTATCATATATGATATATAACATAAATATATATTATATAATATATGATTATATAAAATATATAATTTTTATATATGATAATGTATAAAATATAATATATAATATATTTCATATATACTTATCATAATCATATAATTATATGTAATATATACATATATTACATATGCTATATATAATGTGTTATCATATATTTATATATTTTACACACAGACACACATATATGTTTACATGACAATTCCAACCTACAAAGCCCAACTTGTTCACTTGAGTTGAAAAGGAAGGTCACAGACTGTTTGACTATTGCATGATTGTATTAGTAGAGAGTAATATTAGAATTTTTAGGTTTCCTACCAGTAATTTATTTGTTTCTCTTGATAATGATCCAGAGTCCAAGATATGCACATTTTTAATAAGTTCATGCACATGTTTGAATGTAATGACAATAGACCCTTTTACCAGGGGACTTAGTAGCTCACCGTTGCTCGAAGGAAGTCTGTGATTGAGGTCAGTGCCGTGGAGCCTTGCATGATTCTAACGCCTTATGGAGCCCTGTGTCCGTTTGCAGATCACGTTCAGTCTCAAAGATGAGAAGAGGCGTACTCAGCATTTGCACAGGTTTGTGGCTGAATCAGAAGACAAATGGAATTTTTCCTCTCCTCTCCTACTGCTTCTCTGGATCTGTAACGTTGTGCCTCAGTTTTCTCACCTGTGGAGTAGTCCTCAGCGGGGAGTCCTGGTCGGGTGCTTCTGACAGTCCAGTGTGGTTTTTCTGTGACTGTGTACATTGGGCTATCTCAGCTCATGCCCATTTGGAGTCCAGAGATTTCTGAGATGTCCAAAGAACCCTGAGCTCACCGAGGAAAGCACAGGATTCCTATCACTGGGCCCAACTCAATACTCACTTGAAATTTATTTCTATATTTTTGAGGTGTGGAACTAATAATGCTGCATATCTATGTTCTTTCTATTTGCTCCAAACATGTGTGTGCATACACACATGTACCTTTCAGGAGATATTTGGATAGAGTACAGCTTAGCGTTTCTACTGGGAATTTCATCTTCATGCATATTTTATTATAGGTAATTTTAGCTGAATGCTTAATTCTTCTGAAAAATGGTTTCTCACTTGTCTGTAGGACGCCTATGGACACATCCCACGTAAGAGACTTTGTGAAAAATGATCAGGTTTAACTAAGCTTTGAAACCCATGGCAACATGTGAGAGACCATGGAAAGTAATTTTTACCAGTAGTGAAAAAAAATTTGAGTTCATTACTCTGCCCCATGTATTAGTAATTTATATGTCTCTCTATTCAGCCTCTGAAATTATATCTTCCATTTATATTTTGACTCATACATTAGGAAGTTATGGCTCATACATGAATTTAAACATTTCTAAATATTGAATTAAAATATAAACTTATTTTAGAAATAAACCATGAGGGTATATTATCCAGAGAAGCTTTGATGAGATGAGATAGTAATTATTATAATACAGTTTAATCTCATAAATTACAGTACATATTAGAGACTGTGACTAACATACTGTATATAGTATATATATATATGTGTGTGTATTTATATATGTATATATATATTACACACACATACATACTTACAGTAGATACTATGTTCTGTCATGATAACAGTGCACTGAATTAAGTATTCATAAAGATAATTATTGAATTGGCATTTTTCAATAACTTTGTTTCTGAAAATGCATGTATGATTAGTTTTCTCAGAAAACATGGCCTGGGGCTGTGAAACCTATGTGTTTGTTCCTGAGCAATGCTCGCAGCCCAGACCCTAGATGTGTCCTTTCTAACTTGTCCTACTTTTTCTTCTACCTTCCCATGTTGGGTTTCATTTTAAAGCCACTCCTTTTAGAGATGAGAGAAAGCACCATGTGGGAGCATCCTCAGGTTCTTGGTCTCTCCTGTTCTGTCACACACGGTCCCCATCCATCTCCTTTATCCCGAGCATCCCTCATCCATCTTCTTTATTTCTCACTCAGGCGAATTGCATTCTATTCTGTTCACGTTTCTCAGTGTCTTCTTGTTTGTGTTTCTCCTTTATGCTCTTTAATATCTTTGATCCTTTCTGTCGTCTGTCTCTGTTTTCTATGGTTCTTTCTTTAAAGCAAACAAATCTGTAAACATACTTATTAGAGAACTAGAAAAGACAGCCACAAACAAACAGCGGATCTCTCTTCTGTCCAGTTTCAGTCACTTCTACCGTTCCATTTTCCCCACATCAGCACACATAATGCTATTACCTTAATCTGTAAACTCATCTTTCTCCCACTCTCATAGGGGGGCAGCTCACTTGCAGGAATCACTACCTTTGCTGTGCCCCTCCTGCCTATCTTTCCCAACCGTCTTCATAGAAATCTTTAGTGGCAATGCCTATATAAAAAATTCAACCTGTAACATAGTAAACAGGCTGTCAGCATAGCATCACTGTAAAGTATCCTTAATCTTAGGATAGTTGTTAGACCATGCATGTAGAAGCTTCTAATTGGTTCCCGAATGTAGCTCTGCATTTATCCTCTACTATGAGACTGTCTAATATAAAATAAAGAATATATTTGATGAGAGTCAAAATGCCCTCACACTCACAGATCCATGTCATAATGGTCAGATTTTGTATTGTAGAACACATATTTAGTGGAGAGATCCATAAGCTAGCTAGAGAAGAAACTGTTCTTTTAAAGGACCATATTAAAGATCTCCAGTGGGAAGATTCCTGCAGATCCAGTGCATCCTGCAGGAGACAGAGTCAGCACTGAAACGGCTTCTTAGGCCACCCTTGCAAATTCTCATTCTCTCTGCCCACTAAGAATCTCTGCAGAATTATCTCACCTCCCTTTTCTGATCCACTCTTTAATGGTTGCAGCAAGCATGGGCTGGCAATCACAAGAACAACCAAAACAAACACACAAGCTACCTTGGACCAGACCAATTTGTGATGAGATCAAAATGTTCAACTTGCTACGAGTTTACTAGGCCAGAATAAAATAGAGACTTACAGACTTGGAAGGAGAAAACGTTCTGGGCTAAGTAGAAAAGCTGTGCCATGAACATAGAAGTGCTGTTATCCCAGCACTAACAGGAAGCAAGGTCCTTAAATACACCAAAGTCCTTCCTGAACTATCAACCTTCTTACTGTATCTTACTTAATCTTAGGATATAGCACAGGAGTTCCCCTTTCAGTGGCACATTTGTAAAGTCATACCCACTCCATTTTACATGAGATATCCCATTGTCTGCTCTTAGGCTACACCCTGGCTCCTTCCCGCAGTTCACACATCAACCCTACAAGTAGTTTTTCTGCCTCCCTTAGTAGACTGTACTTCAACCCAGGAACTCCTCTGTATCTACTTTTGAGACATCAACTGCTGTGTCACCAGTAGGTTAGTGTTTAAACTACCATGGAATCACTGAACAGAAATACAGTATATATTTGAAAACAGGAATATAGTTCACAGACTAAAAATACAGAAATTTGCATATAAACTTTTTCTGCGTAAGATAGGAAAGTACTTTTGTGTCTGTTTTCATTGCTTATACTTGGCTTCTTGGGATCTGATTCACTTATTATTTTCTCCCTTTCCCTTTTCCCCCTCTCCTCGTCTCTTCCACTGCCTCTCCATTGCGGCCACATGTAGAAGGCTCACCGTGATCAGGTGTCCTTCAGGAAGGCAGGAACTTTTGCAGTCATTCCTCACAGAAAACCATCTTCTCTTCCAGGTCTCGCATCGCCTGTCCCTTCCTCTTTTCTTCTGAAACTTAACTATATAATGTGTTATTGTTGCTGAAAACCCGAGAATGGTTTCAGAGCATTGTGATTTCCTTAAAGCTTCGCTGTTCATAATATTGTGATATTTCCATATGGACAAAACGCAGGTGTTCGTTTTTTTTGTTTGTTTGTTTGTTATCCCAGCATAAGAAGTGAGTTATCTTTTCCTGACCCTACAGATAGTTTCAGCTATTTATTTACTTATTGTGTGTGTGTGTGTGTGTGTGTGTGTGTGTGTGTGTGTGTGTATGAAGCCAGTTAACATTTTCTGTCTTGAAAGGCAGAGGTGAGACTTCTATGACCTTTCTATGCCACAAACCACAAACTAGTAACTGCCTCTAAGGGCCACATCATAAAAATGATTCAGAATCCATTCCTGTTTGGTGTCTTTTTGTGTGGATTTACATGAGGGTTTTTGTAGCTACTAAAAAGGTTAGTTTTCCATATTCAAGTGAAACACCAATGATTCTATTTAATGGGATTTTTTTTAAATGTGAACAATATTGGACTCATACTGCTACAATTCTTGTATTGAGAAACTATAAAAACACACCACACACACACACACACACACACACACATATATATATGTTCTTCTTTCATACTTTTATGGCATAAAGGTTGTGAAGTATATTAAGTACATTCAATACATTCATAATATAAAAGAAGACATTTAAAGTCAATTATTTATAAATATGTGTGTGCTCTAAATTTTACTTAGCCTTACCAAATGTATTTTCAAATTATTAAGTAACTACTCAAAGGTATCATCAGTATACCTTATCAGTATACCTGGATAGCATTTGATTTTAATATGTCATACTATATAGATAATTCAACTTTTATATATATTTTTAAAGATTCATTTATTTTTGCTTATATGTGTGACAGTTTTGCCTGAGTGCATGTCTGTGCACCAGTTAACATGTAGTGCCCATGGAGGGCAGCAGAGGATGTTGGATCTCCTGTAACTGGAGTTCCGGATGGCTGCGAACTACCATGTGGGTGCTGGGAAACAAACCCACGTCCTCTGTAAGAGCAACAAGTGTCTGAGTCACTGAACCATCTCTACAGTGCCTAAGTACTCCATTTTAGTTATAGTGAGAGAGTATTAAAAAGTTAACCAAATAGAACTGACTTGTAAGATTTGACCACATTTAAAAGCAATTCAAAAATCCTAACTATGAAATGTTATATATTATCTTTTTGTGCTAAATTCAATGAAGTGTGTTTCCATAGGTTACAGTTTGCTCAATTATAATTAATGCTTTGCTTAGATTGTCTTTAATCTACAATATATGTGACACATTAATTTTGGTTCACGTTATTTTTTCTATAAATCCACACATTTGAAAATATTTGATAAGCCAATGAAAACACTTACTGTTAATTATAATGTGCTAAAATGTCTTAGATACTTGTCAGTTTGTATGGGAATATTTAGGAAACACATGGGAAAATCTATCTCTATATGTCTATAACTATATCTATACCTATACCTATGCCTATAAATATATCTATATACATAATAGTTTTCTATTGTTATGTGGCCACTATAATGAAAGAATTATTCCCACTTATGTTTGGTAATTAAAATATTTCAATATTTCTCACATCTGTTTGCCTTGTTTGCTGTTTTGAACTATGAAGATTTGTTATCATAAATACGTTTGTGTTTCTTTCTTAGCTACATAACTTACTTACCTTGAGAGAGTTTCTATGAGTTTACCACAGAGGTAGTAGCGGTGCTAGTAAGGCTCTGATGAACGTGTTTAACAATTATCTGTGATGAAGCATCACGGCTCCCTTTTTTCTTCTTTAAGTCTATAATTGTTAATTATTTTTACTTTGAAGTTACTCTTTATTGCTTGAAAATCTCATGCATGCATATACTGTAGTTTAATAAAATTTACTCCTAAATCTGTCCTCTTTAATTCCGCTCCAATTTCCTATCCCTCTTCTTCCCAATTTCATGTGCTCTCCTTTAAACCCACTAGTTGTCGTGCTGCCTGTGCAAGCATAGGCGCAGCACAAATGACGGACGTGAGTGGCCTCTCGGTGAGCATACTTACTTTTATAAACCTCAGCTACAAGTGACGTTTCAAGAACCCCTCCCCTCTAAGTGCTGGCATTTGGGCTGGCTTGACTTTGTGTTGGTTTTGTGCATACATTTCCTAAAAGGTCATATATGCAGTCGTTCTGTCATGCCTGGCAAATACAGATATCCAGTACCTGTGGCTCTAGTCCCTTGTCACAGCCACTTTACTGATGATCCTGAACCTGGACAGGAGAGGCTGTGATATGGACACCTCATTTAGAGTTGAGAACACTAATTGTTTTCTAGCCTTGCAACTCTAGTTCTAGGGGAAGTTGTTTATTATGTCCATGAAACAGAATGAGAATACTAGGTTCTGCCTATTGCATATCATCTAGTTAGACTCAGATTTTTTTGGCATGGTTCATATATCATAAGTTAGATCTGTTTTGGAGATGCCCTATAAATCTAATCAGAAAGTGATTTTGCCTTTCCTTCGGTCTCTGATCCATTTTTGTCCCGGCATTTTCTTTGGACAGGCACCATGCTGGTTAAATGGTTGGATAGCCCCTTTCCTCCATTGGGGGCCCGTCTATCTACTGGGGCTGGTCTCTTCAGGTTCTGTCTCCTCGAGCAGTCCATTCTATCTCCAGATAACAAACCTCAGCACTATTGCTCATGTCAAGATGTGCTTGCAGACAGAAGCCTGGTATGGCTGTCCTCTGAGAGGCCCTGCTATCGCTTGACTAAGACAGATGCAGATACTCACAGCCATCCATTGGACTGAGCCCAGGGATCCCAATGGAAGAGTTAGGGGAAGGGCTGAAGGAGCTGAGGGGGATTGCAACTCCATAGGAAGAACAAAGTGTCAATTAATAAAAGCCCTCAGAGCTCCTAGGGACTAACCCACCAAACAAAGTGTATACATGGGCCAGTCTGTGACTTCCACTATATATGCAGCAGAGGATGGCCTCATCTGGCATTAGTAGGAGGGGAGACTCTTGGTCCTATGGAGGCTTCATGCCCCAAAGGATGAGGATGCTAAAAGGGTGAGGCAGGAGTGGGTGGGTGGAAAAGCACCCTCTTAGAGGCAAAGGGGAGTGGGATAGAATGGGGGAGTTGTGGAGGGGAGACGAGAAGGGGGATAACATACAGCTAACCATTGAGCTGATCATGGGGTTCCCAATGGAGGATTGAGAGAGAAGACTGAAGGAGCTGTAAAGGTGTGCGGCCCCATGAGGAGAGCAACAATACCAACCAACCAGAGCTCCCACTGTCTAAACCACTAGCCTGGGAGCACATAGGGAGGGGGCCCATGGCTCCAGCTGTATATGTAGGGCAGGATGGCAGTGTCAGGCATAGGTGGGTGAGGAAGTCCTTGGTCCGGTGAAGGCTGGACACCCAGTGTGGTGAAAATCATGGGTGGGGAGGTGAGAGTTGGAGGGTGGGTGGGGACATATCTTCATAGAAGCAGGAGGAAGGGGATGGGATAGGGTGTTCCTGGGTTGGGGGAAAGGGGATTACATCTGAAATGTAAATAAAATATCCAATAAAAATTAAAAAAAGAAATTTAAACAAATAAAATGCTTAACAATTAAAAAATAGAGTGAAAAAAAAAGGAAACTGGTTTTCTACCAGTAGTTATATCTTGCCTGGCTAGTAATTGTTGAGGCTCATAGTCTTCACAGGTTGGCTAGATTATTGCTTTTCTTCTCTGGTAACATACATACAATGCACAGCACTGTGTAAGCTAGGCAATAGGGATACACCTTCCACGTCAGGACTGTGTGATTTCTACCAGGATGTAGTGTTTCAGCAGTGCATCCTTTCATCAGGTTCTGGAGGGGAACCATGGGCGTTGGTAGTGTGATATTTGGGTGACATCTATGGGATTCAAACTGACTGGCAGCTTCAAAAGTGATAGCTATACCTGAAACTAGGCTTTTTAGTTACTATTTCTAGCATCATCCATTCACCTGTGACTTTCACAGTGTCATTTCTCTTTACATAAGTAATACTCCATATGAATATGCACCATATTTTCATTACCCATTCACTAGTTGTTGGGTATCTGGATATCACTTACTGGCTTATGCGAATAGATATCTGTGCTGTCACTTACTGGCTATTGAGAATAGAGCAGCAATGAACATGGATGACCATGGGATTATGCACAGATTAAATGTCGTTAGATATCATTTCATTTAATACTTTTTTCTGTTGTTTACAATACTAAATTGTAAACTTACTGAGGGCAGGAAGTGTATCTTTGTATCTGAGTTTGCAAAAGTTGTAAGTCAGAAGTGGAGAGGGATAGAGAAAAGTCAAATATATTTTTAAAATATGCAAATTTCTGGAAATATAACTACTAGAAGCCCACTGTAGTATCTGATAAGATATTCTGTAGGTGTGGGATCTTGGCAGCCTCGGTAGATAACATTAATGAATCCTTTTATTTTTAATGTGAAATATTTGAATCCAAATTGAAAGGAAAACACACATAGTTAAACTTGTATGTTGTACTCTGTATCTTTAAAAATATTCATTAATTCAGTAATTTATTTTTCTCTTTTATTTAATCTATTCATGGTTTTTTAAATTTATGCTTTTAAACCTCCAGTTGTTCTTAAAATATATAATACATACAACTACATGTATACACACAGAGAGGCAAACATACCACACAGACATAACACAGGAACCTCATTAACAGGAAATGGAGCAAATTGGGGGCAGTATTCTTGTTGTGACTTTGAGGTTGTTTTTTTTTTTTTTTTCCTTTAACTTTTTCTTTGATTAAAAAAAAAGCCACACTTTTGGAGTCAAAGTTTTCCGCCATAGAAGATGGAACTGAATGGAAGGAAGAAACGAAAGGTTTACAGGGAATAATTTTCAAAGGAACTGGCTATGTTCTTTGAGTTAGAAAGTGGTGATTACTTTCTCCGATTCAGAGAAGTGTGAGCCAACCTAATTAAACACCTTTTTGCTGAAAAGCAGCTTGATAAATGGAGATTGCCTTTGGAAGGTCTCAGGGCTTTGATCAGTAAGCTATTACTATGGAAGTCTTTTAAAGTAATAACTTAGGAAATATTGCTTTCTCGTCCTGATGGAAATGATTACTTTGTTTAGATAAAAATACAAGTGAGAATGCTTATGTTGGACAGATGCAAAACTATATATTTAAGTGTGTTAAATATACAGTCATCAAATGTGAACTAAACAAGCGATTTCTAATATTAATTAAGGAAAGGATTATATGCAGGGGGAATTATGTAGATTTGGGGATGTAAAAATAAATGCAACTCCTTACTCCATAGCACTTTTCTGTTTTCTTTTCTTTTCTTTTTTTTTTTTTTTTTTTTTGGAGCTTATAGATAAGCTAAGACTTTATCTTCTTTATGATTTTGGTTATTATTCACCAGTTTACAATGTATTCATAAAATGTCATTTATTTGACCAATAAATACCCTGAAATGTACTTTGAGGAGGCTGTGCCATGATTCAATTGTATGCTTTGTTTGCCAAGAAAAAATATTTTGTGTCCCCCCTTTTCACAACTCAATGCTTAGACAGGTGCTTCATAATCTTGTTTGAGTCTGTAGAGAGATAAGACCTAATGATCTCCATGAGCTTTGCCAATCTCTAAATATAAGTTTCTGTGAATTGATTTTCCCCCCACAATGCCAGGAGTAGATGGTGATAGATTTAAGGGTATTACAAAAATTCCTTTATTTCATTGAGAATGGCCCAAAGCACTATAAAAGAAGATTTGATGTGACAGTCTTACAGCAGAATGAGGATATGAGATCACACTTAGGTCAAGGAGAAGGGTGCTGTAAACAGATCCACACAGAGCTGGTCTGATTTGCTTTAACTTTATGAGAATTGAATATACTGTGGTGTTCTCTTACAAATAAGATTGGAGGAAACTTAATGAGGCTGAAT
Source organism: Mastomys natalensis (assembly GCA_021653895.1). Classification (NCBI taxonomy): domain Eukaryota; kingdom Metazoa; phylum Chordata; class Mammalia; order Rodentia; family Muridae; genus Mastomys; species Mastomys natalensis. The sequence continues at coordinate 238,384 of JAJTUV010001596.1, read as the reverse complement.
CCTCGTTAGACAGGCCTGCTTTTCTGCATGTTTGATTGAAGGCAAAGGACTAGTCTTTTAGTAATTAATTTCCTTTGTGCCACAGAATAGATTTTTTTCTAGAACAATTTATTCATAGTTAATACAGTTATGGATATGAAACAATTAAGTGTTGGCTTATATTCAAGATAAGGAGAAACTAATTGATAAGCTGCATTTTTATGCACAGAATATGAACATGTGATCTTGCCATGGAGACAATTTTCTATGGAGGTGAATAACACTGACATTTAATTATTTAGCTTACTTTCAATTCAAGTTTTGTTCTCTGATTTATAAACCTATCACTAAATATTCTACAAGCATCAGTTTCTCTTAGCTGTAAACCACACCTTTAGATCATGAACTCTATGATGAGAAATTATTTCAATATGACTTAAGCATAACTGATCCTCTGAAATGATAAATTCATTCTAAGTTTTTTTTGTCTTAAAACATGTCTGTAATATCGTTTATGTATCCCACTATTCTACATTTTTATAGCAGTTCTTTAAATTATGGCTTTTATGGAGTCAGCAACCTAATCTTCACTGTGATGGTTTTAGGGGAGGATTTTGTGAAGTTATCTGCATTAATGCGATTAGTGCTGTACTGGTTACTTTTCTATTGTTAAATTACGGTTTATCCTCACCAAGTGTAATAGCATCCATGCTCTTCGAGGTGGGGAGCATGACAGCAGACAGGTAGGCATAGAGCTAGAGTACTACCTGAGACTTAGTGTTGAGACTACAGCAAAGAATCAGTGGGGAGGGGTCTCTGAGACTTTATGGGACTGGCATGGGCGTATTAAACTTCAAAAATTACCTTCCTCCCCCACTCCATGATAAAATTCTTCCAGCAAGGCCACACCTCTCGATCCTTCTCAAACAGTCCACCAACTGCAAAATTTGGCATCAGATATGTGATCTTATGGGGCCATGCTCATTCAGACCACCATAGTGCCCTTCTATAACATCCTCAGAGGAGCACCCTTCCTTCTCTCCCAAGTGAGATCATGAGGAAAAAAATTATCTCTGAGCCATCAAGAGTGGCCCTCTTCACTAATAGCTAACTCTGCTAGTACCTTCCTCTTAGACATTCCAGCATTCCAAACGCTGATAAATTAATGCTTGTGATGTGAGCCACCCAATCAATGCTGTTTCGATATAGCATCTGTTTTAGTTTCTTTTCTTGTTACTGTGTGACTTTTAAGAGGAAGAATTTATACTGAATCTCACCTCAAGGAAACTGTCAGTCTATTGTGGTAGAGAACTTAAGATAGCAAGTGCTTGCTAGAAGTAGGTGGTCTCACATCTACAATCAGGAAACAGAGAGAAATGATTGAATTCTTTCTACAACTCATCATACTTTCTCCTTTTTTTTTTTTTTTTTTTTTTTTACAATGCAGGAAATGGTCACACCCAGTCTTCCCGCATTAATTATTGACATTAAGATAATGCCTCATGTACATTCCAATAATGATTTTCCAGCTGATTTTAGATTATGTCAAATTGATAATGAATATATTTTGATATATCATAATATAATAATTTCAAGCCCTTACAATGATTTGGTGAAATAATTTTTAATATTTTCTTTTAAGAGTTATGCATTTCAGGCATTTAGTCCCAGAACCCTGACAAGGCCCTGGAATGCTCACATAGGCAGATGCCCACTTCCTTCTGGCCTGTGCTATAGTGTGTGCTATGCCGTGGATATGCTTGTTCTCTCTTACTTCACACCATCTCTAGGTGATTTATAATTCCCAATGAAATAGCTGCATAAGTAGTTATGTTCATTAGGAAATAAAGAAAACTAAATAGTGGATATCTGTTCATTACAGACAGTGTTTATTTAAAATATTTTCACTTTGTGGTTGATTAAATGTCTATAAAATGCATAGACAGAGAATTCCAACTAAGACATTTGACCCACTGTCTTATAAGATGAAGGCAAAATTGAATAGAGGCTACACAAGACTGAAAGGTTTTACTAGTTGTTTGACAAGTATCTAGATTTTTTTATTACTCTCTACCTTTGTGGTGTTGAGGACAACGCATTCAGTTTGTTCATCATATGGGAAAGGCAGAGACTCTGAAGTAGGTCACTCATTAAACCCCAACACCTCTACCACTTAGTGATTTAGGAGAACTAAACTTGAACTGTCTATTATAATCTGTACAATAGTTTGCTATGTATTGCTCTCTGGATAATAGTATGCTGTCTATGACTGTCTGTGCAACAGTATTGTATTACTACATGTACAATCGTATACTGTCTGTGAATGTCTGTACAATAATAAGCTGTCTGTTTCCGTCCATACAACAATATGCTGTCTATTACTGTTCTATTAAATTTCCATGAATACATCTTCTATAAAGCACTTGTTTACCAAAGGCTTGGCATTGGGAAGATCTGACCTGTTGTTTTTATTTTTCTCATATTCTGATGCTCAATTAAGGTAGCCTATGTGAAAGAAATCCCATTGATGAGAGAAACAAACAGGCATTTTAACAATTGGTATTAGTAACATGTTAGGTGTAGTACTTAATGCCACTTTTCTATAAAAGATACAAAAGAAAGCTACTTGAATTTTGTACATGAGAGCCAACAGCTTAAAATTTTCTCACTGTTGAGAAGACTCACATCTAAGAATTATGAGCAAAAAATTATAGAATAATCATAGGACTATTAAGAGGATTTGTAATTTACTGGAAGATTTCACTGAAACTGATAAAATCAGGTGAAAGCAAGAATAATAATAATAGTATTGCTCAAGTAAAAAGAAAAGCTAAAGACATATTAAATATTCTCAGTATTTGAAAAACTAAGTTCTCAGGAAAGAGGAAAATAAGAATGATATGTGTTTTCAATCATTAGTGAATAATGTTTCTGATTCATAAACCGTGCCTGACCAGTTGATAGACACATTATTGTGAGTTTCTGATCCCAGCTGTGCATATACTGTACATTTGCATCAACATAGCATATGATTCAAGTATCCCCACAGACTGATGCGGGGGGGGGGAAGTGTTCCATGCACACAGCAAGGGGGGGGGGAGAAGTGTTTCCATAGCAACACAGCAAAACAAAATCTGCCTACTGTCTAAGATCACTCTTTTCTTTTTCTAGGATAGCCTACTCACCAAAGTCGCAGTCCCTGTGGGTAAACTAAGCTCTTAGGTAAATTATTAAAAAGTAAAGAGAAATTGAGATGACAATGTAGGAATGATAAATAGTTTAAAATACATCAGAGTAGCCTTACATGGTGGGCATAAGTCACCTTTGATAGAAGTCAAATGCATGAGTATGAAGTAGGAAGAACAGGAGCGGTGAAAATCCACATTAAATGTAAAACCAGGGAGGTGCCTGAAGCCAGTGGGAATTATGGGAGCACTTCTGAGGACATAGGCACACCCTTCTTCGCTGACATCTTCAATAAATTAAAGCCCTTTTTTGTAGGTTTTTTTTTTTTTTTTGACAATTCCTAATCCTAAATAGCTAATGCAGCTGAGATATTGTTTTAAATTGTTTTATTTAAATCTCATTTAATTCCTGTAAGAACTCTGAGATGGCTCCTGCTGGGTCCGTGGCACAGGTGAAGAAGCTCCGGTTTGTGTCCGCCATACTTTGAGCTTTAGCATGTGACTTTCTATTTCCCGAATTCTTCACTGGTCAGATTCTACACAAATCTGCAACTGAGAGGGAAAACCGGTGTGAGAATTGTATTCAATAGCTGAAGCAGTGCTTTCTGAGATTCTTGCTTTTCTCCCTGTCTTTATATTGATACTTAGTAGCTGATCACTTCAAATATCTATTCAAAAATAATTGAGGGACAGTGAGTGGGAGGTTGTAACATCGCCCTGCTTAGGAGTTGAGAGCCTGTTAAAAGTCATATTTGTTATCAGAGAAATATGATGGCAAATACTTTATGTCTTGAAAGGTATATGAGAAAAGAAATGGTTCTTTATGATCCTGTCATCATAGTTATAATAATAAATTAGATGGATGCTCATTTTACCTACCCTCCCTGTAAACCACTTTTTGCTTGTTCATCTTCAGTTTCGTGTTTACGTATGTAAGCTCACATGTAACATTCGTGAAAAAATTTACGTGTGATAGCACAGTGTTCTAATTGCTGAAGAATACATTTGGAACATTGAGGCTTTAATAAAATGCCTACACATCCCTCTGTACACTTGGTTGTAACAGTCACTGTGTACATGAGGTCGGAATGTGCTAGGGTAATTTCTACATGGTTTGTTTCTACAGCAAGATCCTCCTCCTCCTAGGTTTGCCATTTTCAAATTAAAGATAACTGTTTCAGAGACAAAGATTTTCAAGCTACAGTCATATTAAAAGTGCGCGTCTAAGGCATGATTGCACTTCTAAATTGTCATCAGTGCAACCATGGCTTTTGCTTCACACACTCATTTCCAATATGCTTTATTTTCAAGTTTTATTTTTCAAAATAAGAGCTTTAGAAGAGATAGTTTGCTTTTGCCTTCTCACTTTTGCCTGTGAGAATTTGCACTAAAGATAAGTTTTCTGGTTGTAGCATAAGGTGGATTTTAGCTTTAGAAGGGTGTTAGCCACTTTTCAATGCACATAGAGGTTTTATTAGATCTCAGAGTGACAGGATTCTCTCTGAGAGCTTCAGGCTTAATATGTCTATGGTAGGATTGGAGAATGTTCCTATAGGAGTTCCCTAGTCTAGCTGCCACACCTGGGCTGAGTGAATATTGAGTTAGACAAGTTTCAACAGGTACATAGGACAATTCTATTGAAGAAGTACTGAAGACAATGATTGCACCAGTTAGTGAACTGAGAGAGTCTAGAACCAAAAGGCTCTGTGTTCTATAAGAGCAGGCACAATCAGACTTGGTGTGTTTGAGTCTATTGAATGCCACTGCTGTTGTAGTCCCTTGCCACATACAGCATGCGTTTATGCTTGCGTTTAGGATGTGATGCTTGGCACTTGTTCTTTAACTCATATGCTGAACACGCAGCACATTTCTCTGCTGATGATCAGAACAAGGTTCATGGTAAAAGGGCAGACTCCTGTAAGTAACTTAGCATGGGTTCACACCCCACCCCACCCCAGGGGAAAGCCCACTGCAGGAACCCATGAGCCCCATTGTCACCCAGGCTTTCCGTTATTTCCGTTACTCCGGCTTAGGAAGCCTCCTGTTGGCCTCCTGGTGATCATCAATATCCCCGGGATCTGTAAATATGGAATTTATTTTGTTTTCTAAATCCGGTTTTGCCATCTTCTTGCACCTCACCTGACAGACATGCCAGCATTGAATCCTAATGTTTTTGGTCAGATCTCTGCTAGAGGAGTGACTTGGGAGTCTAGCCTCTTTAAAGCAGTGATTCTCAGCCTGTGGTTTGCAACCCACTTTCGGTCTGTATTATCAGATATCCTGAATACCAGATATTTACATTACAATTCATGAAGTAGCAACATTATAGTTATGAAGTAGCAAAGAAATGATTTTATGATTAGGGAGTTACAACAAAACGCGGGGCCGTATTAAAGGTCTCAGTGTTAGGAAGGTTAAGAACTACTGCTCTGAAGAGAGAAATCAAGGCCAAATGGGGAGAATTTAAATACAAACAATAAAACCACATGGTAGTAAGTCATACGATAATATGTTAGATGCATATTGGGTTTAATAGCTCTAGTTAAATGCTATTGGTTATCCAACCTTGATTCCATAGATGCTAGAGACTCTCAGGCCAAAACAGTGGACACCAACCAGTAGGCAGTATGGATTCCATCTGTTTTACTTACTCCTGACTCCCAGCCCAGGAGGCCTCCGGGCAGCTGGCTGCTGCAAACCTGAACTTAGGAAGCATCTATCTCTCATTCAGTACTTGTCTGTTTGTTTAGAGTCTTATGTAGCTTAAGATTGCCTTGAACTTGATATATATTGAAGAGTAGGCTTGAAGTCCTCCTGCCTCAGCTTTCTGAGTGCCTGGATGATAGACTTGTGCCACTCTGCTTTGCTTTGAGAAAACCCTGCCCTTTCATATGGGCCAGCCTAAACACCTATATAACTTGCCTCACAGAATTATCTTTATTTTTTTGTACGACACACTAGCCTATCCTCTATTTAGGATAAAGTCATTCTCTTTTCCAACAAAGTTTGCTATGTAAATACTTTCAAAAACATAGTCTCTCTAACTCCATTCACACAATAAAATCACATGGGAGTCCTGTATAGAAATATCTCCAACATGGCAACTGAATTTGGAACTAATTAAGACAGTAATAGCCAAACAGTTCAGAAACTTATCTGAACTTATCTTATTATCTTAGTAAATATACTTTTTAATTAAAAAATAATATTTTTGTATTTGAGTGTTTTTACTCTCTCTCCTCTCTCTCTCTCTCTCTTCTGTATGAGTGTGTGTGTGTGTGTGTGTGTGTGTGTGTGTGCATGCTTTCTCATGCTTTTAGAGACCAGAAAAAGGTGTGGATTCCTTGGTACAGGAGTTAAAAACAGTTGTGCACAGCCATGTGAATACTTGGCACCTGGGCTGGTACTCTTAGTCTCTGAGCCTTCTCTCTGGTCCCACATATTGTTAGTCATAATGTGTCTTATATCTTTATTTTAGTAAATATTTCAGATGGCTATTTTCTCTAAAAATGTTTGTGATTTTTCATAAAGCAGTTGAGGACTTCATAAACATCTGTTTAACCCTTACAATACAGTTTAGCTACTATTTTAATTTCTGTTTTATGCTGTAGAAAATGGAGGTCGAAGGTATTATTTAACTTGTCATTATTAATGCACCTACTAAGTTGAAGAGGTATTTTCATTGTTTTTATAGTTACTGACAGACAAGTTAATCCAAACTATGTAAAGAAGAAGTTACATAGTGATAAAACAGTCTACTCACAGCACTGACTTTATTTGTATACAATCTGCTGAAAGCAGAAGTTTGGAAGGACATTCATTGGTATAACATTATAGGTTTAGTTCTTGGCAAAGAATTGATATTTACTTTCTTTGGATGCACTGTCTTCTCAAAGAAATACTTTGACATTCTAGCTTAGCTGTATAGAGGCCCAGAGCAGTTTTCAACAAGATAAGGACTAGACTTGCTGAGGAGCTGACCTTGTATGAATCTCTGTTGTATCTTGGTGAAATGCAACACTTTTAAATGTTCATGTAACATTCAGTTAATTTAGCATTTTAAAAATTAAATGGTAGTGTATTTGTCAGGAAATATGCTTGTCACATCGGAAGATACGTTTTGAGATTAGAAGGTCATAGCAATATCTGGCATTTCAAAGTGTCATGGTAATAAATGATGGTGCTTTCCTGTACTTAGTTATCAATCTTGATGAAGCCTTAAAGTCATTATGTCTACATTTCCACACACAAAGTAGTTATGGGCTTGCTCTCCCCCAGACATGGCGAAAGATTTGGAAGGTATACAGACACAGGAGAACTGTTGCTTTTGTTTGGAAGGAATTCATGGTCATTTAAAGGGGACACTGGGAACAGCCTGACGTGTGTCATAATAGTGTAAAGGTGTGATACCATAGAGGACAGGGACTTTTGTTGGTTTCAGTCAAATTGTTTTCCACTTAGTATTTCTGAAGGAGTGACAATTACTAAATGACTATGATCTTAAAACACTCTGCACAAGAAGAGTTTCCTCAAGTGTCGATCTGAAGAGAAGTGATCTTGAGTGACAGAACTGGCCCACATATGCATAGAATCTTTGGACAGGAGTGGGACTGGCATCCCTTGTAAGGGGACCAAGGTGGTTAAACAGGCTCATCGGCGATTCTTTACAGGTCGCCAGGCATGTATCTGATGTGAAAATTGAGTTCAGTATATCAATGTTGTATTTTTTTTTTTGCTTTGTACCATGGAACAGAAGGAAGGTGATGCAGTCATCTGGTGTGCATCATTTGCTTTCTTGCTGCTAAGAGGGGCTTTGCTTTTATCACCAGATGAAATCTCCTTTACCCTGGCTTCTGTTTTCCAAGTGTCTGCCAATTGCTCAGAGCTAATTACAACCCTGAGATTAGATTTGAAGCCTTGTGGTTAATTTCAAAAGCACTTACTGAGTATGACAGATCGAGGCTGAAATCTATACAGCAGGATCCAGAAGCTTCCTTCCAAAGCTTTGTTTTTTGTTTTAATTGCACAACTTTTTGCACTAAAAAGCCCTACCCTACTACCATCCTCTGAGGCAAAGTCTGTGCACTTTTCTTCAGAATTCGGAAGTGTGGTCTTTCACCTTAAGCTACCGCTTTCAAAAGCTTTTTTAGGCCATTCAAATGTGTCCTGATCCTATAAGAACCTTTTAATGAGAATTAGTAAAACCCATTAGAGTGATAATTAGATTGTCAATACAGGTACAACACAGCAATTGCCAGCCCATGTTGGGTATTAATTGTTTGAACATTAATCAAAATCTCATAAAATGCTATTTTCCTGAATTAGTTTGTTCTTTATATCTGTTGCCCTTTATTAAAGAGAAAAAACCTGGATCTACACAGTCAAAGGCATTGTTTTAGAACTTGTTTGAAAGGATTCTCTAAGTCAACACTGCCTATTTAAATTTGAATGTCAGTGGCCTTGGAGTCTTAAACGAACAGCCCTGTACTGCCTCATATTTTGCTTTCAAAGCTCTTTAAAGAAATGCTTATGATTGTTTGATTGGTTCTGAAAAGTTCTTTTGAAAAAAGATAGTCTAAAATTAATTCATAACCCAGGAAGCAGAATACTTAGAAATTTTTGTAAGAGAAGATATATTGAATATTACTGATTGGAATGATAGGACTGTCTCTTTTCAATATACCTCTACTTCTTTTATTTGACTTCCATGTCATATATCAGAATTCAATGCCTGTGGAAAAGATGCAGATATGACAGTGTGAAGGCTGGGGATGAATAGACCTCCAAGGGAGCTGGCCTTTCTCTCATCTGATAAACTGCTCCCTGTCTGCCTGCTTGGATTTTGCTCTTGTCCCTGCAGACCACGGCATACCAAAAGCTTCTTCACTGTTAGGTGATAATCTGATTGCTTTGAAGGATGACTTTGTAAAGACAGCTCCCAAACTAGCTTATTTTATGATTTTATGTTGCAATTTTGGTTTTCATTTAACCTGAAATCATAGATTTCTGTCATTGTTTTAGTGTTGTTCCAACAATGTCTTTATGTACACTATGGGTGTCTTATGATATGACTTTTGATGAGATTATGGGAACCTAAAAACTGGCATTGTACAAAGAGCTTGACCTTTAGGGCCTGAAGGCTTAAGGGCCAGTCTGCTGTGTTAAAGAGTGAGTCTGCAACAAAAAAAAAAAAAAATCATCTTTAAGGTGTTTTTGTTTTTTATTTATTTTAATGTGCAAATCAATGGAAGTAGGGATATGTAAATTTTAAGTACATCATGCTATATATATATATAAATGATTTTCTCATACATTTTGAATAAAGCCATTTAGGTGGCCCTCTCTGCTTTGTCATAATGTAAACAAAATTAAGGTTACCATTTCTTTTGAGGTGTTGGAAGTGGAATTTTTAGAGCCAAGGAATAGACTCAGGGAGCCCAGATAGAGGAGGCTCAGCATCCATCTGCAGCATGTCAAGTCAAGAGATGATAGTGCCCGGTGGTGGGGGGATGGAAAAGACTTTCTCAGTGTGGCGCTATTGGGAAGAAAACCAATAAAGGAGCTGAGGGACCCCAAGTTCATTCCCTGGGTACTGAGATGACTTTTGGTTCAAGGTAAGAAAGAATTGGAGCAAGGGACAAAGAAGTATGTGGAGCTAAGACAAACTAGTCAAATCAAGGTCTAGTTGTTCATTGCCTGTCTGGCTTCTGCTTCTTCAAGGTCATCCCGAGGAAGTTATAACTATCCTTGCTTGAAGAGAACAAGCTGATTCTTAGGAAGGTGCCATTGCTGCTCTAGCTAGTTCCTTAAACTTCCCGTGGTGGATAGTTGCCCCCACTTGGATGAAGTGTGTTCTGCATGCTCAATGTTTGGACAGTGTTTGAACCCATGTCACTAAGTTCTGCTTTCCAAGAATACAACATCAACTCAGAGAGGTTAAGAATGCAAAGGCAAAGCTAAATAGGACAAGATGTAGTTGATAATTTTGACGCGGGCAGGTATCCTCCTTCAGTTGCCCTTGATGGGCCAGGTGCATTTTTGTTTAGTGTTCAATGTGGGTTTCATGTTTGCTTCCCTCCATCCCAGCCCTTTTGATCTGTGTCAAATGAACCCACGTAAGATACCCGTAGCATAGTGTAGAAGATAGGTATATTAGTGGAACACTCTCAAGCGGTGAGGAAGCCATTGTGCTGGCCTACATTTAAGGCAGGCTTTATACTGTTTCTGGATTTTTTATTTTTCATTTTTTGATCTTTCTCTAGAGTCCATCATGGCATCACTCATAGCAATCCTTCTTCCTCACCCTTTCAGAGTTCTCCTTTATACAATTTCCTGTCCAAGTGCTTATCAGGCCCAGTGGATGGAATGTTTATAGTGTCCTGGCATTTCACTAGAGAGACTCTGGCTAGACAATAATAATAATGCAACAACTCTGTCCATTTTCTGCAAAATCATAAATTTGCTTATATTATAAGGAGACTTTATTTTGTAATTTCTTTCCCCTCATTAATTTCTTCTTCTTCTTCTTATTATTGTAATTGAATTAGGTAGTTCTTGCAGATAAACATTGTAGATTACCAAGTGGTAGCATAATGTTAAAGGCGGGATGAGCTTGGGACCTTCCAACTGGTTTAGAATGCCATGTCTCCACTTAAGGCCAGAAAGCAGACTCTGGTCTCTTTCTTCTAGCCAATTATTGGGGTCCTAGAGTTGTAATTCCTGTTTTTACCAGCTTCTGATTATGAAGCAAGGGTTTATGCCCTATAACTTCCAAGACTGGTAATACCAATTCCATAGCTATGTTTTCCTTCTTTGTAAATAAACAGTTGTTATAGAACATACCCATATATCCAGCTGTAGAGATGGAAATTGGCTAACATTAAAATATTCATATTTTATTAGATAGGAATTTTATTAGTTTTAGCGCAATTTCCCTATGGCATTCAGTGGTAGATTATTGGCTTTTAAAATGTCACTTGACTGGAACAGAAGTTAATTAGAGGCTTGCTAGTGTCTAGAAGGCATGTCAATTTCTATAAGTAATGACCTTCTGGTCTTTTGCCACTAGAAAGAGCAGTTAGTGAGTGTGCTAGTTATAACACAGACTATCTTAAAAGTCAGTATTTGGAACATTTATGAAACTTGATTAAAGTTTCATTTATTTCTTTATGAAGAAAGATATAATAGCAGTATATTTTTATGAGTTCCTAATTTTATATTTAAAGCAGAGAAAATAAAATTTAGCAACTTTTCTACTTCAGCTTTTTAAAATACATTTTTTATACATTTAACTTGCTATCATTAGGTTTCTAAAACTTTTCAGACTCTCACAATATGCGTCCTTTATGTTATTAACATCTGTTTAAATTATGTGTATGTGTGTGTGTTCAGACATTTCATGACACATATGAGGAAATAAAAAAACAAAGGAGTTGAATCTCTGCTACATTTATTATATTTGTATATTATATAAAATATATGATATATATTATATTTATATATTACATTGTCATTGGTAAGACCTATATAATAGCTTAGAAAAATGAACATATTGCCATGTTAAACTTAAAGGATAGAAACCTATATGTTAATGTAAAGAGTGTCCAAAGGGATGTTTGGATTATTTGATGTAGACTTGACTCATAGGAATTGCAAATTAACAGCAAATATTACTTAGACAGTGTAACATAAATTTCAAAACCACTTCATGACTCATGTTTTCCCAAAATCTAACCTGTTGTCTCTTTATAAGTGAACTTAATACATTTATATTCAAAATACATTTGCTGTTAAATCTGTGCTATATCTGCCCCTATAATTCAGCGTAAACATACCTGAAGTCAATGAAGCACCCTTACACTTCCCGATTACTTCATTATACTGCAAGGAAGTGAAAGGAAGCCATTTCCAAATATGTGAATTTGGAGGTGAAATGAAACCATTTCCATATGTGTGCATTCTGAGTTTACAGTCTTTAAAATCATCTTTGAAACATCTAGGAATACATTCAGCCAACAGGAAATCCCAAACTCATTATCACAAATGTGCCTATTTGGTGACCATATATTCGTTTATCAGCATCCTTTTGTTTCTACTGACTGAAATATTTGGTAGTGCTTACTAAGAAGAGGATTATATTCCAATCAGTATACTGTCTTCACTTATTAAAACGTTTTATAAAAAAAAAAAATAGTTGAAATGTACTTACTTGAAGAAAAGCACTCATTCCTGATTAAAAACAAAGACAGGCAGGTCCACAGTTGTATTTAAGAAAAATAGATTATTTATTTCTGTAGCATCAACCTTATTAGGTTAGATTGGTAACTGGTTTGTTACCTATGAATAAAAAATAAATGTTGTCTATCGCTTTTCATGCCCCATAATTATTTATAATACGGAAATGACAGGTAGTATATTATGGTATAATTCCATGTTCCTCTAGCCATGGTCATGTGCATCTAAGATTTACCATTTCTTTTTCAGCGCCTGGCTATGGAAGCAGAAAAAGTCCAAGCGGCCCACCAATGGAGGGAAGATTTTGCAGTAAGGATCTTTTTACCTTTTTGTAATCACGTCATTTAAATTAATCAGTATTTTTGTTTGCATAGTTTCGGTCATATTGCAATATATTCAGTAAGGGAATTTTACAGTGTTATAAGACTTTGACCCCAAACTGCCAAAATCTATTCTATTCTTTTGTGAATAACCAGGACCAATTAAGTTGGTTGGAATATTCATGCTCATGTTTATGTACAAGAAAAGAAAGAAAAATACATTCACATATTCTTACATTCTTATAGGCATTTGAAAATATATTAAATCAGCATTGAACCATGCTCTCTGAATAATCTTCGTGTTATTTTGAAAACCCATTTGCACGTAACTGACTTGTAAGAAGAGACATGTGTGTTGTAATTGTGTTGATGTGTGAAGTGACTGAAATATATATGCAAGTATTAAGCTCTTACAGTCTCGTTTGTTTCTGTTTTGCTGGAAGCATTCCTCCATCTTCTCTGGACTACGGCTGGACATGCCAGCTGTCATTAGATCTCCCATTTTTGTTTTTGTTTGATAAGCTGGTATGTGTTCTAAGGCACGCTGGTTAATTACCGAACATTGCAGAAACTCTCCCTGTAATGCTGAACTTTTCATTACCCATCTAATATAACAGCCAGTGAAAGAAGTAGATCTCAGATTGTCACCTAAGGTTTTTCTGTAACACATTTCATGCCTAAATTTATAATGGAGATGTTTTCAGTCTCTAATTGCTGATAAACACTAGACAACTCATTTTTGATGTGTAGCCTTCCCCCAGCCCATTGATGCTATTACAATAAGGACTAGAGTGTGAAAACCAGTTGATGATACTTTCTGAGATCTTATTTTAAAAGTTGTCAGGTTTAAAATTCAGAAACATGTGCATCACTTGGGCTAGAAAGGCATGTCACCACTTTGTGTTCATTCTTTCCCTTTTTCATTTTATATGGAAGGAAACTAATTTAAATAACATGATGATTTCTATGAGCTTCCTTGATTGACATTTCTGATCCTTTTTATTTATTTACTAACTTGTATCAAACAATCTATTAAGTAGTAACCCTATTTAACTGCTTTTCTCAGTGAATTGATCATATTGACTGGATTTCTGGGTCTTATTAGATATTGGATTTACTCATGGTTGTTTGTCATAGTTAAGTTAGCAAAGGTCAGATTGTCACCAGTAATATTATAAAAAAAATGTTGAACAAGTAAAAATTACAAGCACCTTGTGAACACTGACATGAGCTTTTGAACATGAGCTTTTGGAATGAGGGGGCTAGCATGAAGTTAATATCTGTGAGAAAAGAAATGATCTTAAAATTGTGTTTCTGAAATATAGTCTAAAGACAAGCAACCTTACCAGTATATAAAGCACCAATACCCTTGGTGATTTATATGGATGGAAAGTTTTCTTGCTGTCTCTTGTTCATTAAAGGTGACATGTGACATATCATGAGCATAGAACTAGGTTGTGTAGTGCCGTTGATGGTGCTTACATTTGAATCTTTGTTAGTTAGCAGAGCTCCAAGGATCATCTGCTTCTCACGGTCTTCCTTTGGAATTTAGACACCAAACATTTTCTCGTCGGAGAAATTTGTTGTTGTTGTTAATTCATTTAGTATTTTAGGTCCTTGTTAAAAAATAAAGAATTGGCATAGGCTTAACCTAATCCTTTCTTTACCATTGTTGTTGTATTTAGTCAGTATCTGTTTTTCTAGACAGAAGACTTCTTTCCCACATATGTTGTGAACGGCTGGACACTGGACTCATTAATGCTAAGTCATCATTTTAGCAATGCTTTTTATTTCTCTTTAGAAAAGTGGTAGGTGACCATGAATTACCACAAAACATTCAATGTGTTACCTGGTGCAGATTTCACGCATATGTAATATCACCAGTTGGAAGTGACTGTAACATTTTGCCTATTTAACTCATTTCCAACACGACACCAGTTGAATGATGGAGGTGCCAACAATTTTATGTCACGCCCTTCTTTGTGAGATGTCAATTTTTCATAGATAGAATTGCCACTTCTATTATCTACCATAGTGACTGTGACTGAGAGGAAACACTGTTAGAACATTTCATTCAGGATAACAAACGTGTTCACGATGATACAAAAGCCATTACTAAATTTTAAATGGATAGAAAATAAATTGTTTACCACAAGATTAAATGTTCCTAACAAATAATACTCACTATATGGATAACTCTTAAACAAACTCTTTTCTTAAGTTCCCATTGAGTTATTGTGCATTTGGGATGTATTTATACTGTGTTATCATTAAAAGAGACTCTTAAAGGGACAAGTCACATCCTATGGATTCATTTTTCCTGCACACACTCCGCGGAGGACAGGACCTCCTGTTCTCAGGGCACCCAGCTGTTGATGTTTGCATGCTTGAGAATTGGTGTACTTCTCATCCTTACATTTTAACCAAGAGTCTACACAGCAGCCTCCTCTTTTGGAGATGATGATGTGACAGAACATTAAAACAGTGAGCATTTCTATGCCTGGAGAATACAACCTGAACTAAACTTGCTGAAGTTTTAGATTCCAGTGATTAAAAAGAAGTAGAAGACTCTCGTGTCATCTTTTTTTCTGAGAAGTAGATAGTTCTATAATTTAGAGATATCTCCAGCTAAATCAGCCCTTTAACTTGAGAATAACATTCTAATTGGTTGGTGATTAAACATAATCATCATTAGATCTCTGTTTTGATAAAACACCCAAAACAGTTGCAAGTTTGTCAGTGTTTTAAGCAAACACTTGAAAATGTTTAACTTGGATTCAAATATAACATTCCAAAATACCCTCCTTTTTCACTTTATAACTCTTTTATCGTTACGCGAGTATTTTCACCAGTGAAGTGGATATTTAGTAATTTAACACTAAGGCGATTTAGAAGGCAGAAAGAGTTTCCTAAATGCTGCATTAACATTTCAAAAGGAAATATAATATTCTGCTTCTTCCCTCAAGCATAAGTTGGCAAGTCTCATTAATATTACTTAGGCAAAACTTGATTAACATCCCCTGCTGTGTAAAATAGAGAAATCACATAAACAGCAAGAACAAAAGGCAGACCCATAAATGCTGGCCACAGGAAGGGGTTCCTGTAATTCACACTCTCCCTTGGTGCCATTTCATCCCCACATGAATACACAATCCAGGGACCAACTGGCCAGCCAGCTCTGTTGTTTGGCAGGTGCTGCTAATATCTAGGGAGGGAACAAAGGGCACACACTCTAACTAGATTAAATTTATGTGGTCATGCATTTACAAGTTCAAACCAATATTTGTAAATAAGGTACTTCACCCAGCTGCGGCTGGCCGGTCTCCGCGCAACTTATGGGTGTTAAAGGAGGCATATCATGTCACTTAAAGATGGACAAGTCATTTGATTAAGGGCAGGTGGGTGGAGGTGGGGAGCGCAAGCTTGGTAAACTAATTTTTCCGCATGAAATAGTTTCTATTATTTCCACCAAACAGATCTTTTCCAATTGCATCTGAGATCTCATTTGATTGCGTTGCAACGGCTGGTTAACTAAAGCAATTTTGTTTCCAACTAAGCCTGCAATATTAATTGTACTTACACATGTATAAACATAAGGGGTGCCTAATTTGTATTTTAATAACTAGGATCTTTATGTATGGCTTATTAGTGCCAGCTTGTTACTGTGTAGGCTGAGTGGAGATGTCTACAAATTGGCCAGTAAATAAAACATTCGCCGAACCATTTTAGATTCTGCTGCATGGCAAAAATAAATTAGAAGAGGAAAATTTTTCTGGTGGAGTTGAATGTTATTGAGTCAATCAGGCTAATTTAGTACTCCAATATAACTTTAATTCCGTAATTGTCAGAAGCATTTTACTAAGCCATATATTGAGTCGTTCCTTTAACATTATAACATTCAAAACTTTGTGTTTGTATGAGTAAATAGGCATTCTGTATTATTTCATCTGTCCCAATTCATTCCATGGAATTATAGCGTCCATGTCAATCACAGCATGGATGATTAGTTCAATGAGAAAACACACTGTGCTTATTTTGATTTTAATGCATAGAGACAAACAGTATTCTCTGTGACAACTTGCTATATATGCTGGATATGAAAAGAAAAAATTTTTGCATCTCAAAATCGGAGGATGCTTTTCTGCCTTCATAAGTGAATAAATGAATTTGATGGATCATCAAAATAATTCCAGCCTGTGATTCAGTTTAGTGTATCGTACTTCTCCCCTCTGGTTGTTTAGCTTGCATATTTAATTTTTGGTTACATTATTGCTATGTACAAAACCTTTTGTAATTTGATGTTTCTTAAGAATCTGCCCCATCGTAAAAATAGATTAACAAGAGCCAGAATTCAAAGTCAGTGTTCCCTAACATCAGGAAAGGAAACTATTTAATGAAAAAGAGGTAGACTAGCTTTTGGTGCTTTAATCTAAGCATTTGTGCCCGTGATGGAAGTAGAAGACAACAGAGAAGTTTGTGCAAACTGTGAGTTTTAAGTTGTTGCTTTGCCTGGGTAATGGATTCAATCTTGATTCTTACATTAAAAAGGAAAAGCAGTACCTTTAAATACTTATTATCTGGCCAAAAATATTGCTTTTGTCCTTTATAACATTTCTGGGTGTTCACTCTGACCACACATTTCGGTACTTCCATTAAAGCGCAATTTAGAACATAGTGAGCATTCGTCATTAAGACACTACTATTGTCATGTCGCGGCATGAGCCATGACAATAAAAACTTAGATATTTCAGGGCTTGTGTAAGAAGAGTCTTTCCTCCTCTTTCTGTCCACGCAGGAAGACGGCAAGCAGTTAGAAAGCTGCACATCACTGAGGATTCCTACAGGATGGCTGGGCTCTGTGCTATTCATGATCACGCTGCTGGCTCCATGTTCTGAGACTGAGATTATGGAGATGAGTCAGTTTCTGATATTTCTTAAATTCCTGCCAGTGTTTAAAAGTTCCAGCCACAGGGAGCGCTCAGAATCATCTTCATTGATATCTAAGGAGTCAATTACTTCAACCTGCTAGGGCCAAAATTACAGCTGTCAAACGAGAATCCTTAAGGTTAGATATTTGATTACATTCTACAATATAAACTACATTTTCTTAATTTTTGTGAACTACTTCTTTGTGTGGAATTGAAGATTTACTACATTAAATTTTGGACCAAAGAGAAAAAGATGAGGAACATATACGAACATTATAAATGGCTACAAATTACATATAATTCATAATCAGAAGAATTATCTCCCAAACCTTTATTTTTTCACTGCATTGATTAAAAGCCTTCATCTAGGGATTGGAGATATGCCTCAGTGCATAAACTATTTGTCAATGCAAACACAAAGACCTCCATATAGATTCTACACACTCAGGCAATGTTAGGCCTGTGGGGCAGCTGTTTGTCATGCTGGCCTTCAGAAGGCTGAATCAAAGGATCCACAGGTCAAGAAGGAAGCCACACTAGCCTTACAAGCAAGCTCTGAGATAAGCTGAGACATCTTGCCTCAGTGAATAAGGAGAGTAAGTAATCAAGTAGGACTCTGGATTGTAGCTTTGGGTGGCCATAGGTCTGCCCACATGAGTACCAGTACACACATGCACCTGCACAGTTGCAAACACACATGCACACATACACAGACTCATGAATAAAAAGTCATTAATGATTGCATTCAGAGTATACTTGGTGTTTTGTGGTCTGGCCTAAAAATGTTTTCTAAGTTTACTATTGTAGTACCAGTCTAACGGTTGATTCACATGGGATAAACATCCCAGAGTAAATCACTGATATTCTGTTTTTTCCATTTTTTATTGGTTATTTTACTTACTTACATTTTAAATTCCCCTTCCCAGTTTCCCCTCCACAAACCACCTATCCCCCTTCCCCCTACCTCTTTGAGGGTACTCCTCCACCTGCCTACCCACTCCTGCCTCAGTGCCTTAGCATTCCAGTACCCTGGGAACCTCCACAGAACCAAGGGGCTCCCCTCCCAGTGATACCCTGTAAGGCAATCCTCTGCTACTTAAAAGGATATTGTTTCATTACTTTCAGACCTTCACTCATCCCTGAAATTCCCGTATGGTTTTGATTGAGCAATATTAGATTTGCTATTCTATATGACGTCCTCATGCTTGTATGTTTTTCAATGCATATTTTTTCTCCACATTTTTTACTACTAAAATAAAAACTTCCAGGGCCGAGAAGGTTGGCTAATGCAATACAGTGGTAGTCTAGTGCAATGCATGACAGATGATATCCTGCATATATTTGTATTAAAAACTAATAACTTGCACTATTGGGATATCTGTTTTTACTTGTAAACTTTACTGTCAATATTACTGAAGAGATTATGAAAAATTTTGTTGAAGTACACTTTTATATGCTGGAATATATTTATTTACCCACAGCTGTTATGAAGCACTGGGCTTAGAGCTATACAAATCTACATAAATTTTGCATCTGACACTAACTTGCTCTGCAGTTTTAGCAGTAAAATATTCTCTTGAAATATCTATTTCTTTATGATCTCAGCTCTGTTGTGCTCATCAGTTCAACTGTGTTTTTGAGCCATTCTGTCATTGCCCCTCTGCTCCTATGATCTCCATTTGTCTCCCATACAAAATATTTCGAGAAACTCCAAGTTAGTCTGAGATGATCTCAAGTAGGTCAGCACAATCCCTTAAAGGGAATTAACCACCTGTTAAGCAGTTGTCAGCCTCCACTCCTGACATGGCCACTTGCCTCATTGAAATTTCTTTAAGCTGGAGACAAAGTCCCTATGTAGACATGGATCGAAAGACACTCTTCCAAACCCTAACTAGTTTCAGTGAATACAGATTGCAAGTCAGTACTTAGTCCATGTCACAAAGAACCTGAAGGAAACGACTCAGACTCATTCGTGTTTACTTAAGCCTTTTCCCTATGAAAGAAGACATGTTTGCAAGTAGCCTTTATCTCTCACTTCCTCCTCATCCTTCCCATGCCCTTTGGTCTCTCTCGTGGGGATATCCATCTCTTCCGTATGACGCAATCATGTGACTTTCAAGAAGTGAATGCATCAAAAGAAATTTTCTCAACTCTTAGCCTATGTTATCATTATTTAGGCTAACCATTGAAGCCCCTCTTGTATCTGTAGCTTCCAAAATATGTTATAAATTAAGTTAGCCAAGTTGTGTACTTATGCCTAGCATCTTGAAATACTTTGAAGGTATAATTGTAAGTTAGTAACATCTTCTCCTTCATGACCCAGGAAGTAGGAGAACACACCCCTCATTTACTGGAGCTCATTTACTGAGTTCTGGAACAATAACTCTATTCCCAGAGATAATTTTATATTGAAAATAAATAACATTAGATGCTGGAATGGATTCAATTTAGTGGAATTAAAGATATGTTAATGGCTTTGCTAATATTGCTGTGGGAAAGAGAGGCTATTCCAGGAGTTAAACACGTGATCCGAAAACCTTCTCCCTGAAGGGTTGATGCTACCAGGAAACATGGAGCCAAGCATGAATTTCAGGCCCTTTGTGCAATCTCTGGGGTAGGGTTTGAATGTGACCCTTTTGGACATTGAATGCTGCCCAGAAGAGTGGATGATGATGACTGAGGACTTAGTAAATTGTTTTAAGTGGAAACATACTGTCCAGCATAATGAAAAGATACTAAAAATAATTCAGCTGATGCCGAGTAGACAAAGCAAACAGAAATTCACCCCAAAAGATTTCTCTAAAAAGACATTTAGGGATGTCCTGCTTAGATTTATAAGTTGAGAAAGAACTACATGACAGTCTAATATAGTGCTCTTCTATAATTTCTTTGAGGTATAAAACTAGGCTGTGTTGCTGGAGTTGAAGGAATGATAATAATTTTATAGAAATGTAGGTGAGTGACCAACTGTCCCCATCACAGTGGACTCTTAAAGTTCATTCTTATCAGTGTATTGTAATCCTTTACCCATATGATACCACCAACCTGATGAGTGCATATATCCCTGTCTTTTGGTAAGGCCCCTTCTTCCTTCCTTCCTTCCTTCCTTCCTTCCTTCCTTCCTTCCTTCCTTCCTCCCTCCCTCCCTCCCTCCCTCCCTCCCTCCCTCCTTCCCTCCCTGCCTCCTTCCTTCCTTCCATTCTTTCTTTCTCTTTTTGAGGGTTTTTTTTTTTTTTTTTTTTTTAACTGAACAACTGTTTTTTTTTGAAGACCGTACTCCATATACAGGCTGCATGTTTTGGGATAGCCCCCACTCCAGATGTTTGAGACCTACATGAAAACCAAGCTGCACATTTACAACATATGTGCAGGGAGGCCTAGGTTCAGCCCATGGAGGTAGATCTGTGTAGACTAGGTATGCTCCACGGTTGGTGATTCAGTCTCTGAGAGCTCCAAGGGTTCAGGTTGGTTTACTCTGTTGATCTTCCTGTGCAGTTCCTATCTCCTTAGGGCCCTCAATCCTTCCACCTATTCTTCTTTAAGAGTCCTCAAGCTCCGTCCACTGTTTGGCTCTGGATATCTGTATCTGTCTGAGTCAGCTGCTGGTTAGAGCCTCTCAGAGGACAGCTTGCCGGTCTGTTCTCAGGCTGGAGGTTTAGCTCCTGGGAGCTCTGGTTGAATCTTTTGATACTCGTTCTAAAAAGGACAAAAACACCCTCACTTTGGTCTTCCTCCTTCTTCTTGAGTTTCATGAGGTTTATGCGTTGCATCTTAGGTATTGTGTGTTTTGGGGCTAATATCCGCTTATCAGTGAGTGCATACCATGTGTGTTCTTTTGTGATTGGGTCATCTCACTCAGGATGATATTTTCTAGCTCCATCCATTTGTCTAAGAACTCCACCTCACACCAGTCAGATTGGCTAAGATCCAAAACACAGGTGACAGCAGATGTTGGCGAGGATGTGGAGAAAGAGGAACACTCCTCCATTGTTGGTGGGATTGCAAGCTGGTACAACCACTATGGAAAGCAGTCTGGCGATACCTCAGAAAATTGAACATGGTGTTACCTGAGGACCCAGCTATACCCCTCCTGGGTATATACCCAGAAGATATTTCAACATGCAACAGGGCCACATGCTCCACTATGTTTATAGCGGCCTTATTCATAATAGCCAGAAGCTGGAAAGAACCCAGATGTCCTTCAACAGAAGAATGGATACAGAAAATGTGGTACATTTACACAATGGAGTACTACTCAGCCATTAAAAATAATGAGCTCATGAAATTCTTTTTTTTTTTTTTTGAGACAGGATTTTTTTTTTCCTACCCTTTGTTGTCCTGGAACTCACAGAGATGCCCCTGCCTCTGTTTTGAGAGTGCTGGGATTAAAGGCCTGCACCACCAAGCCTGTCTTGCCATTCATTTCTTTTTCAATGCTTTTAACATAAAAACTGAGTCTTTTAACATTAGAAAACAAAAAAGTAAACAAACAACAAAGAACACCCCACACCCTTCCACTTTGTGGCTTTCCCTCTGTCTTTGTCTGATGCTGCAGAATTTGATTGAAATCAAGGCCTCCCTTTGATTCCCTTCTCACCTTCCCAGATAGGGCAGCTCATTTGATCAAGCTTCGTGTTATGCCTCCTTTGTACCTCCCTTTCCAAAAACAAATCAGCCTTTTCTATTTAATTTAATACTTGGTCTTTCTACAAACTTAAAATGCCTCTTCCTTTGGACATTGTATTTATCTTAGAGTCTGGAACCCAGCTTTCTGGCGATTCCTGTTGCAACTATCTAATTGTGTTAGTCTTCTTCCCAACATCTGTCATCACAGCCCTTGTCTAGTTTTGGGATATAATCCTTACTCTCCTCTTGATAGCCTATGCTCTCTCTCCCCAGATAGTTACCTGACTTAAGGTCTAATCCCACCTGGACTCTTTTCTGAGCTCTTGGCTCATTTACAGTATTGCATGCTGGCTGTTTCCATGTCCTGTCTCACTTGCCTGTAGACTTTCCAAATAATCTGTTGCTTCTACTACTTCTCTATCATAGAGTCTTGATCATCTGTTAAATTTAAAATCTCAAATGATATTTCCTCCCCACCCCCCTCATTTAATAGAGACCTAATTAAGGAGTCATTTAGGTTGGTGACAGGCACTTGGGCTCAGAAGATAAAGTGCTTTGCAAGTTGAAGGCCAACCTGGTCTATACGTGAGGACAATCAAGGTTATATAAAGGAGACACTCTCTGACAAAACAACCAAACCTAAAGTTGAAGTGATCCTGGGCTTTTTCCATCAGTCCTGCAATTCTAAAGTTCATAGGGTAGAGACAGGAGGATTAGAAATTCAGAGACTTCCTCTGGTATTCAGTAAATAAATGCTAGGCTTGGATAAAGAAAAGTTTTAAAACAAGCAAAAAATAATTATCTGCAATAGTAAACTTGAAATCTCCCTAATTTTTTTTTTTTTTTACAACTAGATAATCTCTTTTTTACATTTAGTGAGCTTTTATTTTTCTCACTTTGATGCTTTTGCCACATATTTCTCTTGTGATGCACACAAAGCCACCATAGGTTCCTAGTACTGCTTAATAAACACAGTGAAGAAATCGTCATGAAAGCTTATTTGTTTCGGTTAAACCAGCATACCTGCACATTTTTCCAGTCTGTATATTTCACAGATCTTATTATGTTACTATGATGTATTTGTGTTGCTAAGATTTTTCCATGTTTTCTGTAACCATAATCACCAAAGGGTTTCATTCTGGATCTATAATTTGTGAATGATCCCTGCAGGTTTTACTAGAAAGAATTAAGAGATAGATCTTGAGTCAGAGATCCGGGAATCTGGCCTGGGAATATGTGTTCAAACTGTCATAAATAACATGCACCACCTGAAATATTTTGTTTGATGTTATTAGTTACAGAACAGAGGATTCAGTAAGTTAAGGCAGGCCCTCACTTTTCAAACATGTAGGTGAGCCAGCAGGTAGGCAGGTTACAGCTAAGCAGAGAAAACTCTGTTGTAGGTTCCAGTTGCTTTCTGATACATTCTTACCTTGGGGGCTGGTGGAGGACAGTAATCTTCAAAGTTAGTAAATTCTAAAGATTTTATCTGAAAGTTCAACGGGTGTAGGTCAGATGTAGGAGTGGGCAATGGAAAACTGCCAGGGGAACTAAAGACCATCCACAATAGCTTAGCTCT
The DNA here is from genome assembly GCA_021653895.1 of Mastomys natalensis. Lineage (NCBI taxonomy): Eukaryota > Metazoa > Chordata > Mammalia > Rodentia > Muridae > Mastomys > Mastomys natalensis. The sequence goes on along the minus strand of JAJTUV010001596.1, from coordinate 214,533 downwards.
GGGTCTGCGTTAGCTCTATGGTCGCCGAGGGCTATCAATCCCTTCAACTTTCAGTTCTTAAACACAGATATTGTTAGCATTCTGCCTAAACTCCACCCCTACCGTTACCTGGCAACAGCCAGGTAGGCCTGGCCCACTATAAAAGGGTTGCTTGCCCTCTCTTCTCTCTCTCTTGATCTCCTGCTCTCTTGCCTTCTTGTTCCCCCTCTGTCCCCTTGCCCCTTCCTCCTTCCTTTCCCCCTTTCTCCACATGCTCATGGCTGGCCTCTACTTCTCTATTCTTTCCCTCTCTCTGCCTTTCTCTGCCTCTACTACCCCTCTTTTAACTCCCTTCTCCATGCCCTGAATAAACTCTACTCTATATTACACTTTCGTGCGAAGAGATGCCTTGGCATGGGCCCACTGAGACATCCCCTTCCCCCATACCTCACCACATACCCATAGAACATATTCTATATCTCTTTATCTCTTTATAAACATATCAGAAACATTAACTCACAAAATATCAAAAGCAGTACATACTCAGAACCCATTTCACTAGGCTTTTGAATGTGTTTGACTTATGCTTATGTATATATGGTTGTCTGTGTGTACATGGGAGTGGGGAGCAGACACACATGTATGCAAAAGCATGTGGGCCTCGGAGCTTGATGTTGACATCTTTCTAAATGCCTTCCCACCTGACATTTAGAGAAAGGGTCTCTTTATGTAATCTTAATCTCAATGATTGACTGGGCTGCCTTGATAACTAGAGAAATCCAGGGACCCATCTATCTCTGTTCTTTCCCCAACTAACTTGGGGTTATGAATATTTGCTATGTTCCCATTGTATGTGAATATTGAAGGTCATAGCTCACATCCTCATGCTTGCATTAAAAAGTCCTTTTCTTACTGAGATACCAGCCCTGATTAAACTCTTTATAACTATGTAGAGTTAGAAATAGATACTCAGTGCAGCTATTTCAGGTTCTTGAAATGTCCTGAAAGAATTTAACCCCTTTACTACTTTTATGAGATTGGAATTCCATATCCTGATAGCTCACAACCAGTAAAGTCTAATAAATCTAAGGTTTCCACACTGGTATTTAAAAGTCTGAGGTGTTTTTGCTCTCAAGGGATTTGACTCTTAATCTGAAGGGATAATGCTCTTGAAAAATAGAACATTAGTTACTCTCTGAAGAGAATAGTTTACAGAATGTGGTTGTGTTAAGTCAAAAATGTATGTTTGATGGTTTTACTGCTAAATTATTTTCATGATCCTTCTGCTGAGTAAAAGTAACCAAATTGTATATTTGAGATGACATGAGCCTGTTTCCTCAGCCAGAAGGGGAATGAAATTTCCTGACAGAAAATATCAATGTTTCTCTTCTTTTATTATCAGAGATGTTGATCCTGAGGCTCTCCAGAAGTTCTTTTACTTTACATTTTTGTCTTAAATTCATAATATAATTTGATTAATTCAACAGCTTTGATCTTAATACCCAGCATGTCTCTATCTCAGAAGACTTTGGTTTGTTTGTTTGTTTTATTTTTGTTTCTTTATGTCAGATAATGAACCTGGAAGAAGACAGATAATTTAGACCCACAAAGGATACAGTGTCAGTCCTGTACTAGGTCCACCACAGTGCTGTTTTCATATCTGTTTGCACAGAAAGCAGAGTTAGGAAATACGCATCACCAGATTCTCTGGCCTGGGGCTTAGTGGCCTTCTTGTTGATACTTCTTTTCTTAGTATTCAGAATGTCAAGGATGTTTCATTGATGAGTATGAATTGTCTAAGTCATGCTTTGTGACTCACAGAACAAACTGCTAAGATAAAAGCCAAGGTCCAGGTACAGAAGCATTCTTGAGCCCTTCCGAAAGCCTTGTGTCCAGAGAATGAAGAGCAGCAATTGTCGTCTACCCTAGAGCTGAGGCTGAGCGTGCCAGGGACTCCCAGCTTTCAATAGCTTTGACATTCTTCAGCAAAGGCAAAAGTCAAGGCTAACATTGCACATATTTAATTCATCACAATATTTTGATTTTATGTGTATCAAAAGCCTATTGTGTGGTTTGATGGAGAGTGTACTTTCTTATGTTAATGCTATGCCCTAAGTAGTGTAGAAACTATAATTTTACATAGTACATTATAATGTATTTAATTATTCACTGGCTGATTTGAGTTGATAGGCTCTGAATACGCTTAAACTCTGCAGCATATTCAGTCTGAGTTGGAATTCTTGAGATAACCAGGCTGTCCTTTAACTCAAGATCATCCTCTTTCAACACCCATGTACTGAGATTACAAGCATGTGCCATCAAGGTATTGGTACAGTACATGTAAACAGAGATTTTTTTTTTTTGAGAGAAAAACCCAACATATTTTAATTATGGAAGAAGAAATATACTCAAACTTCAGTTTTAATCTGAACCCTCCCGACCACAAACAAAATGAACAACCAAACATTGTGAATATTATATGTTCTTTTTTGTAATACTATTATAAAATGTTAGTTCTTATTATTTATATACGTTTTAAGTGATGTATCTAGTTTATATTGGGAATGCTCTGTAAAAGGAGGAAGATCAGGGCATATAAACTGAAAATGAAGGTTGATGACATTGCAAGTTAGAAAGCCATGATCACCCAATTGCTTCCAAATTGATTTACCATCACATCCGTGGGGCAAGAGGGCTCTGTAGCAGACCTTTAGTTTTATTGCTGCCAAGCTCTCCTGGGGCTTTATTTGTGACCAGGCAGTTTGGTAACAAAGGGTCTCCTGCTAGGAAACCAGATAAGCCAAGTAAATAGAAACCAAGAGTAGAAGGAACTCAGCACAATAAGCAATGAAGTCAGCAGGAATGGCCTGTGTGTAAATTCGTCTTCAAGGATTACTGAACCCAAGCAGTAACATGGAAAATTAAGTTGGCCCAGAGCTCACCAACATGTTTTAAGTATATTATAAAATCTTATCATTTTGTATTATGCTGTTACAGTCTAGCATGCAATTAATGTTTTGGATCTTGTGTATTAGCACCAAATCTTTAATGAAAGATAAATTCCTGTGTGGTTCCAAACAGGGTTAATAATTTTTTATAATAATTCTAAAAGTGGTAATGACCCTGTGAGTAAATCATTAGCTGAACAATGGTCCAGACCCCCAGTGCTCACAGAAAAGCCAGGGTAGTGAGAATTCATGTCATCCCAGTACTGGGAACTAGCAGCTAGCAGAACTAGGTGAGCCCCAACAGCTCACTGACGTGCTCCAGGTTCAGTGATGAGCCAACTGGTGAGGTCCAGGTTCAGTGAGAAACCCTCAAAAAATAAATGGGTAGAAGAAGGTCTGGTTGATGTGAGGGAGCCACTTTGCTAACTCATACAGCCTTAGCCTGCAGGGGGCAGCATTGTGCATAGAATATGGGAAGTAGAACTTTCAGAAGCTAATGTTCTCAACCTAAAGACATTCCTTTTGTTTATCTGGATAACTACACCTCAAATTTTAATACATGAAGTTACTACCACTACGCATGTAACTGGAAGTGGAATTTGGCTCAGGAAGTCATGTGGATCTTGATAACAGGTAGAACTGCGGCTCAAGTTTCATTTTTGTTACTATCTGAGCCATTGTCTTTACCTGCCTTGATTTTGGGTTTTCATATTGTACATCTTTTAAGTTTTGTTGAGGTTTGGTCTTTTGCTTGTATTGTAGTGCTAAACACTGGCCTCCAAGGCCTGGTTGCCCCCAGGACTGAGAGAGTCTACATGTATCCAAGTGACTTACCCAAGTAACCATATGTGACCTTGCCCCTCTCCCCCCAAGTTATTTCTGATTGGTGAATAAAGATGCCTACAGCTAACAGTTAGGCAGAAGAGAGATGGGCGGGCTTCTGATGAAGACCTTGAGCAGAGAGAGAACAAGGTGGAGAGAGGAAGAATCCATCATGGGGTAGGTGAGTCATAAAAATATGGCCATAAGGGCTAGCCAACTGGAGTTAAGAGCTGCCCAGATGGAACACGGCAAATTATAAAATGGGATTGATGATAGGGAAATATATTTAAATAGCATAGAGGGTAGATATCTGCCCAGCTATAGTGATGATTAAAGCTTATTATAAATATAAAGATTGTATACCTTTTATTCAGGAACTGAATTGTTAAAGGTGGGTAGAAACCCCTGATTGAGATTAAATATTTCCACAACAGAGTTTTGGATGTATTCTACATGGGATGGCATACTTTCCTATTGCTATCAGGATTTCCTTCATTCCTGGGCCCTTTCATGTTGAGAACGTACAAAGGCAGTAACAAGCAGATTAACTAAAGTAAGATACACTAAGATGGAATTTAGTGACTGTCCCAGGGAGGGTGGCCTACATTGTCTCAAGCTACTTCCTGTTGATGGGTTTGAGAAAGCAGTTTGAAAAATGTGTCTTTCTCTAATATATATATTCTTGTCATATAAAAACAAGCTTTATTCATTCTGGTGACAGGTCAGGATCTTTAGTATCTGTGACTTGTTCTCTTCCAAACATCCAGTCACCATCATTAAGGTAGGACTAAATGGAGGGAAACAAACTGGACAGATGGGACAGTCACCTGATCTAGCAGATGGCGTTTCTTGTTCTTCACTGTTCCTGCATGTGACGTGGTTCCCATCTTATCTCTACACAGTGCTGATTACCTGTGGTGGCGCATGGAGAGAAGCAGGCACTGCTGTAAACATCTCTTGGGAGCTGCTGGGCAAACCTCTTTGTCTACACTACATGTTGTTCCTCACCGTGGTTCAGGCTTTGAGCACATGAAGGAACATATTGCTCAGGGAAAGAAATTTCATGCATCCTTTTTTGGTCATACAAGAAAAATGATGCTACTGATTATGGTTCCACATTTCTCCCAATCTGTCAAGATGCCCAAGGCTAAAGATAATGCTTAGATAGATATGAAGTTATAGACTCTATAACATCTTTTTCCTTTGTCTAAGACATTTTAAATAATCATATGATGAAACATTTACTTTAATTGCCCCGTATAATAATGGCTTTGTAGTTTGCTCCAAGAAAACAAAATTTGCCTTCAGCTTACAAATAAGTATTCCAGATTTAATCTTAGACAGTGCTGAATTCCTGCATGAGTCCCTGAGGAAACTTGGCTTCTTGTTGTCTCATCAAAACAACTGGTGGCAACAAAACTTCAAAAGGAGGAACATTCCTGAGGAGTCAGAGCCCTGAGATTTTAGGCTCTGCCAGGCTCAGCCTTTCGTCTGCCGTCACCAGTGGCTCTGCTTGCAAAGGCATTTCTAAGACCCAGTATGTGAAGTTAGAGGGTTTGTAAGCTGGAGCATAAACTTCCAACCAGCTGGCCTCTCAGAACAAGGAAATCACAAGGATTACCAGTGAGATGATGAATATGACAGTCAGGTTTCATTTTAATGTACTCAAATCATCAGAAATTGGTAAACCTCTTTAAAAGAACAATATAACTCTTTCAGTGTTGATTTGATCCACTTGAAAGTCAGAATTAACTGAAAGGTGCCTGATAGTTCTCTATCCACAAAAGTCCCATCGAGACATAAAATAACTTTGACTAAACAGTTATAACAGCTGTGCACAAAAAAAGGGGGGTCATGTTGACCTTTCTGAACAGTTAAATTTTCTAAAGTCTGGCTAAGTTTGTAACAGTACTACTGTACTGCTCTTTTAAGATCACTTAATTTGAAAGGGATTGTTAAAAAATGATAAAACATCCTGTCCATCTCTGCCATAAAACTTTAAAATTGTCACAGATAGTTACATACATATACGTAGTTTTACATAAAGTAGAATGATAAGCTTTGGCACATAAAATACTACTTGCTCATTTACATTTGAATTTAGATAAACAGCTTCTTGCTTAGTATATAATAATGAAATTCATTATCTAAAATTCAAACTTAATTGAATGTCTGTGTCTTTCTGGCAAACTTATATTATGAATGGTAACTTTTCTAAATATTGTGTCTTTCGACAGTGCTAAGAATGATTGTTTTTAACCACAAAAATAGGGATATGTATGCTAATTAGCTCAATTTAGTCATCCCACAATATATACTGTTATCAAAATATATAGCTCACACCTCAAGGGAAATAAAAGACAGTTTATTCTTTAACCAACTATGAGCAGTTGTGCACAAGAAGTACAGATTTAGATTGCCCTAAATACCTCGTTTCAATATGGAAACAGTTTCATGAAATTTTTGTAGCTACAAAACAAAATAAAGGCATAAATCAAAGCATTTTAAAAAAAATATTTGGTGGAAACATCAGGTAGCAGGGATGGAGAAAAATGGATGTCTCTGCTAGGAAAGCCCATCGGATGACATCATTAGCATTTGGGTGGGTAAAAGCTAGAGACTGGTTAAGTTAATGTATCACAAAAGGATTTAGTGATGGCCCCAGAAATGTGAGGTCAGACACAGAGGTGGACAGTGAATAGTTACTGAGGGACTAAAGACAAGATAATTTGCCTGTATATCATAGGCAACATTCCAATGCTCCACAATCACCATGGGCTAGCCAGTGAATCAGCCTTCAAACATCTACAACAAGGGCTGGTCTTATCACAGGTTACATGTTAGAGTATGCACCTTCAACATCTACAACACATGTAGAACTTGTCACCGATAATGTGTTTACAACATATACTCCAGACCTGCATATTACAATAGCTTCAGAACAATTAAATCATTTAAATGTGTAAGATTCTCCCTTTTGTAAAAAGAAAAGCTTTTGGAGCTTTTTCCAACTTTCTTATTTACCGAGGCCTGATATCTCTTTTGTGTTATTCTCTAAGCAATTTCTAAGAAATAATAAGCCAATAGACTTTTTTTAAAAAAATCCTTTACTTGACATTGAAAATAGCACACTATATATGCTAATATTTATAAACTTTGATTAATCACTTGTAGGCTTTTCTTGTATCATTGTTTTATAACATCATGAGAATATAATTTGATAGATTTAGATTAAAGATGCAAACATTTAAGCAATCGTTTCTTTTGATCGACTGTCACTACCTGCTATCCTCTGGAGGGTTTAGGATCCATTATATTTGAATTTGACAAGTAATCATGAAAGTAGCCTAAATCTTGAGCATATGGAGGAAGAAATCCAGCCTTCTGGTTGAGTAAGGAAGGAGTGGTGTTGGTAAAGGTTAATTGGCTGCTAGCACCTTCTCCTCACTCTTCACACCTGGAGACTGACTTGCAAATCCTTTGATCTCTTAAATGTAAAATATTTTTCACACTGAGTTTCTTATGCAGTAAAGAGGAAAATATGATCAAACTGAATACATTGATGTGTTCCTTTGTTCTAAACATTTGTGGAATGAAAATTTAAAATGTAGAATACTCTAATTAGCCCTATATCTCTGCAATATTTTACATATCATTGAAATGGCATCAGCCTAGAGTAAACCTTCTTTAGGCATGCCCGTAGCTGTGTAACTCATTCCTTTCTTAAGTTGTAATTTCTTACTTAAAAACTGCTTTTCATAATTTGTTAAGCAAAAAGTGAGTGCTCTTTTAATGTTAGGAAATTTTTATTTGATGTCCCAACTTTTTATTTTATGTTGTTTAAATAAATACAGTTTGAATACTTAAACTGAAGACACACATTCTAATTTTATAAAACATCAAAATAATTTGAATTCTGGATAATTATAAGCCTACATACTTCTCTAAATTTTGCAGAGCACTTTTGGATATATGGTGGCATTGAATTCTCATTTCATTCCTTTGACATTGAAGTTCTGTGCTCAATTCATGGGAAGAGAAAACAAAGAGCTTTGAACATATTAATCGGTGGTTTGCTGGAAATGGAGAACAATTGGTCCTAGGATAGAAAATAGTCACCATCACTACTTCCTCAGTACAGTTGTAGTACTGTTTTCTTTTTCCCTTCTTTAGTACCTGCTGTCTCATTCCTTTACATCTGAAGAGTCTAGACAAAATGTAGACGAAAACAAGCATTTTCTAACATTGTTATTGTAAAACTCAAAGTGACTAGTCTACCAGTTTTTACTCTCCCCACCATGTGACAGAGAGGTGCTCATGCCTGGAAGTCCTGCTCTAACAGATCAGAGCTGAAGGTTGGTTGATTTGTCCCTTGCTTGGTTAAAGCCTTCCCTGTATGACAGCAGCACACACAGCTGTTTCCTTACCTACAACCCACCTCGCAGAGCAAGGTACTCGGCCCACTCTCCTCCAGCCTCTCTCTCATTTACCTGCAGTCCTATTATCTAGTAGCTTTCTGAACAGTATGTAGGAATGAACATGTCTTAAAAGGCGGCCAGGTATAGAGGGCACACTCAGTCAGCCTTCGTTAGATAATTTAAAGTCTACAAAATGACCCCAGGGAATGGATTTCTAGCCATTCTTTAACACTCACATGTTTTAAATTTCTTTATTCCCATTCAGCTCTTCTCTGCTCTCCTGTGGGTGTTTCATGGTGGCACTGAAGTAGAAGAGTCTGGCACTGAGTGAGAGCTCCCACTAATAAAGCCTAATAAAATTATAACAAGCTGGCAAAGAGGAATGCTAAAAGACTCCTGGCCTAGCCTGATAAAACAAGCATGTACCAAGGCTCGGGGCCCAAAGCATTCTAGATGTCAGAAGGTAGCTTCTATCTAATTATAGTACTAAAATGTATTGGCGAAGGCTTAAGAGGCTGAGATATGTAATATCTGAAGTTAAACATATTTCATGTGTCTGAAAAAGTCTATGCCTGTCTATATGAGCCAACAAGCCTTGTTATGCCCAGATCGAGAGACCCCAAAGACCACCAGGACTGGACTCCAGTGCAATCAATTCACAGGAGGGTTTATTTGAGCTCTGGTTGCAAACCTTCCCTGATGCAGCAGGTTAGGTGAGTGACCATCAAGCCTAGGGTAAGGGCTTTTTTAAAGGAAAAAAAACTGCAAGTCGGGGTTTCTAAGTGTTGGCATTACATGATTGGATATGAGTATGGAGAGGTGCCATGGCAGCAAACAGCATCTGCCATGAGCAATGCTAATTAACTGATGCTACAGAAGAGGAGCTATTAGCACCCTTTGAAAAGGTAGCTCCTAAGTGCAGAAAGGAGAGTAGAGAAGTAGAGGCCAGCCACGAGCATGTGGAGAGAGGGGTGAGGGAAGGGGCGAGGGGACAGAGGGGAGCAAGAAGGCAAGAGAGCAGGAGATCAAGAGAGAAAGGAGAGGGCAAGCAGTCCCTTTTATAGTGGGCCAGGCCTACCTGGCTATTGCCAGGTAACTGTGGGGAGGAGCATATCTGGCTGTTGCCAGGTAACTGTGGGTGTGGAATTTAGACAGAATGCTAACAGGTGCCATTAAAAGAAGTATTAAGAGGCAGAGAAATTAGGGTAGATCATCACAGCAAGGAGAGCTTCTTACTTATGTACAAGTCTTCTGAGTCTGGAGAGAAAGTCAGATTTGGCACCTCAGTTTTAAAATTCCAAGTACACCTTACTTCCCCTTTGTTCTTTGCTGCCCCTGCTGCTTCACTGGGTCCCTCTCTTTTATCTTTCCCTTTGTTACCCCAAATTAGTTCTCAGCAGCCTTGTTCCCAAAGACCAGCTCTGTGCACCTGATGCCAGACTCTGAGCATTATGCCACGACAGTCTATTGATTGGACTTCCTAGATTATTTTCTTGCCATACAACTCACTTTAAAAATGTGTTCCCTTTCTCCTTTTACAAGTCTCGATTTTAAGGCTCTTGCCTTAAATGGACTAAAGTATAGAATGCGTTCCAAATAAATAAAAACGTTTGTTTCAGTACTATTTTACACTCCCTATTCATCTACAGTGCTGAAACCCATTGTTTCCTTTGGAAGGAAGGAATAAAAGGAAAGAGGATTTCAAAGAACAATGTGCTGAAAGGTTAATTAAAATTTTAACATATTATTTTTGAGATTATCAGGCTCTTCTGAATCTAAAAGAAGATGCCAGGTTTAAAGAATTTAATGCAAACCCCAGCATGCACTTCGCACGCCACATCTGAATCAATCTCTCTCTCTCTCTCTCTCTCTCTCTCTCTCTCTCTCTCTCTCTCTATCTATCTATCTCTCTCTCTCTCTCTCCATACATTGCTCCTTGTGGTCAGTAAAACATGTGGTACATTGACATGGTTATAATATCCTTAATATTCTTTGAGGTGTTAGTCTTTGACCGATTATTTTATACTCAGTATAAATTCACTACTATAATTTGAGCTTTTATATTTTTTCAGTGTGATGAGTTTCTGAAATTGGTGGTGATTAATTGCGAGACATGCTGCTCATAACAGAATGGAAGAAATTAACAGGATTTTTCCTGCTAGGATCTCACATAGTGTGGTCAAGTGCTCTTAACTATGATCAGAAGTCAAGAAGAGCTTTGTGCTGTAAAAGTCAATAGGAAGGACATGATAAGTGGAAGATTTCATGGATTAAATATTAATGGGTTTGATGATTCTAACCAAAGCAACACTGACGTTCCAGACCGAAGCAGAGTAGAGCATGTCCGTCCTCTGGCACCCACGGATGCACTCGCTCACTTATGAGCCCAAATTCCTCAGAGACTTGGGGCCCATAGAAAATAACAAATTTATCTTCTCATATTCTACTATTGCGTTTTCTCCCAATGTCTCTGGCTTCTATTTATTAAATTCATCTGGAGCACTGGAATAGCTCACGGGCAGATTACTATTAAAGTCTATAAGACGAAGAAATAAATTGGGACTGCTCTTAATGCTGAAAGAAATTGATCCTCGTTGAGGCCAAAGATCTGCAGAACTCTGAAATAATTTACCACTTGTAGTTTCTTCTTGATTTGTTCTAAAAATGTTCTATACTATATTTTATTTGAATCATGTGTGAGTGTGCTGTAATATTATGTGGGGTATGTACACATATTTGTTCTATTTAAGACTATTTTAATACTGCACATATTTTATGAGTTTTACTATCTTAGTGTAGAATTTCTAATACTTTCATATAGCTCTCGATATGTATTTATCAGGTGGCAGAGTTTGAACAACATTCAACACACCCTTATGGCATGCAGAAACATTGTAATCTCTCCAATGAAGGTTGTTTTTTTTTTTTTTTTTTTTTTTTTGTAGATATAATTAACATTTCCTATCGGGAAAGTAGTGCAGTTATTTGATTCACTAAGAGTGGTATTTTCAATTGTGTCATTAGTTTAACCATAAACATTAAGGATGGAATCTCTGGGTAATTATGCATCTGAGCATAAAAATGACCAGTGGATCTTTTATTTTTTTCTCTTGTCAATTCCCTTAGGAAGCTTTGACTTAATGATTGGTTAATGTATGCTGAGCTATTTACTAATATTTTACTTCACAGGCACTATATGGAGCTTAACCCTATGATGTTAAAAATATGAAAATTTCCTGAGGAATTAATGCAAAATAAACATGTTTAATAAGTAACAAAAATAATCTCACAACAGGAAAATATTGTTTTCTTGTGTTATTCTTTCATTAAGCTAATTACATCAGTATTAAACTGATATCTTACAATAAATTACAAAACATAAAACGAATGACTGATTTTCAAAGACTAAATACCATTAGGCAAATGCTTTTATCAAAGAATTGATTGTCTCTAGGAAATAGGAAGCCCTGCATTCATGGAGGTAGCATGCTCAGGAGAAGGCTGGGAAAGCAAGTTCTCAATTCCAGATGTGTCCGCAGGTACTAGTCTCACTGTAGTCTCAGCAGTGGCCTTCCATTGACAGAACCGAAAGTCTTGCTTTACAACATACTAGTTTCTTCAGCAATCAGTTTCTCAAAAAAACAACAATAAAAAGCCATGTGTTTAGGTGTTTTCACATGTCTAGATGTTGTTCTCATGGGCAAAATGTTAAAACTTTATACATGAATCTGTATTTCTGATTCTTTTCTTCATATGCATATAACTGTAAGCATTTGTGAGTGCCACATAATTGAACATTTTCCCAGTAGTCACCTCTTTTATTTTCTCTCGTACACAATATGAACCAATTGTCACACTCTACACCAGTTGCTTCACTGTCTGTCTCTTCTCCTTAATACAAACATGGATGTCCCCGGTGTCTGCCTAAGTGACTTGGTGACATTGATAACCAAATACAGCTCTGCTCATCTTTTTGTTTTCCTTCTCTTACCGATTGCACATTTTCAACATGCTCATCAGTCTGCACAATAAATTAACGTGATGACATGAGCGCGCTTTAAAGACTGCTCTTTTAGAAACATGCTCACACTCTCAGACATGCACAACTAAGCCTTTTGGCTTACACAGTGTTGCAGTGGATCCAGTGGAAACTCCATACACACTACAGTTGTTTGTTCTGGACACAGGCATTAGACATGAAGTCTGTGGTTTCTGGGTCAAGTTGTTATTAATATATTTTAATAAAATCTAAACATCATATTGTTGCATGCCAAAATGATAGACGTATCTCATTTTTTAATGAAGTATATCCATAGCTTCAGCAGATTCTAATTTGAAAATCAGGAATGATAGAAATTAATCAAAACCATGCTTAAAAAACAGGAGAAAATACAGCTGCAGGTAATGTATTGTGATATGCAGAATCAAGGATATCATAAGAGAAAAAGAATTATCAAATTTTACAGAAAGTTAATCTCCATTGGAATGAAATGCATGTCATCCATTTTGGGTGTGGATTATAAATTCATAACTTTTGGTTCCAATGCTCAAGTTACCCACAGCAGGATCTTATTTCTACAGGCAAGCTTGGTTCGTAGACCTCAGACTTTTAACATAGCTATTCATCAGAGACCGACTTTTATAGAAAGCTGGCATGCAGGAGCTGTCACTCATAATATACATTATTAAGATGGAGTAGCCTATTCTGCCCAGATCTGATTTTTGATTCTCAATAGATACTAAGAGACTAAAGTAATTTACCTCTTAACTTACGCGGGGATGTTTTAAATTTCACCAAGCAGCGGTATTATATTAGAATGGACCATATAAGTAAATTTATTTCAAGGGGATAATACACATCTAACTTACTTGGTTAAAATCAGAAGCAAAACAATTTGTTTTTGTCATTTGAGATGACTTAGTTATGAAAAATTTCTCTCTGTAGGTTTCATTAATCCAAGGTCTAGTTGAAGCTGTTGCTGGCTTTATTCCATAATATTGTACCTTACTTTGATAACTACTGTTTTTATCTGGACTATTTTCTTAGGTGATGATGTTTAATAATTTTCATCAAAATATGTAGTTATAATTAAGAAACACAATAACTCATTCTGTCATCGATATCTATAGTTGTTAGTATATATGCTATAGTTTAATTAAACACTTAGACAATACTGATCTGATTACTTTCTGGAAGGAAGGACTCAGGGAACTTTTAGTGAGGGTAGGTAAGTTTTTAACAATCGATCACCTCTCTCTTTCATTAATAAAAAGGAACTACAGTTAACTCTCTGAAATAGCTAATTCTCTGCTATCTACACATACCAAGAGATTTTCAATATAGCAAGTTAGGATATTGCCAGATCTAGAACTGGATCTTCTTGTCACTGATGTGCTGAAGCAGGTGCATTTGCTCCTGGGTTAGCATGTAAATATCAGTCTTACTGTGTCTCCAGCACTAAGCACTGAGTATGAGGTCAGAACAGTCGTTGATGATCATAACTATGGATGGCAGCAGTTACTCTTCATACCATCCGTATGTGCAGCTATTGTTTCTGCTACATAAAATCATACTCGGGTATGTGGAGATTTCTACTTGGATTTAATTTAACATCCAAGTACAGTAAAGTGATTCAAATCATGGAACTAGCTAAACTGGGATACTTGGAGGGTTTGGGATCTGACTCTCCATATGCTGATCCAGAAGTTTTCCTAAATAGTGGACTGGAGGCAGGGGAACAGGTCAAGCAAGGGACAAGGAGTTCAAGTGACACATTTGCCTCTTCTTGAATTCTGTTTCTTTAAGCATTCAACTCTGTTCTTTTAAAATAAAATTCCCTCTAGTAATTTTCTGAGTTTATCCTAATCAAAATTCTCTGTATAATAATATCAGAATATAGGATTTGCTTGAGCTAACGAGTTACCTTTTATTTCTGGGAATTGTGTCTTTATCTTATTCTTTGAAAAGTTTGGTGTTTCCAACTTGAATCATTTTACTGTGTAGTGATTTAGTTCCACATCACTGCACAGATATTGTAAGTAGTAAAAAATGTTTGCTGTAAATGAAAATGATATGAAATGTAAGTGATGAGTTCCCTAATATGAGAGCTTTGAAACTTAAAATCACTTCTGAGGCAAGCAGTGTTCAAATGTATAAATAAAAATTCCTAACACTATTATTATTGTTTTTCTAAATGAAAACAACAAAATGGAACCAGAAAGCCACTTAATATGGTTATAAAATTTATTCATTAATATTTTAGGGTCATTTTGACATAGATGAGGACTATGTGACTAATTCAAAGTTTGACTGTCACTGTCTCCAAACCCTGATTGGTATACACATTCATCCTAGTGAAGTGAATTGACCAACTGAACTTTTTTGGTTATCTTAAAAAGAAAATAATGAAATATATTATGAAACATAATGTAAATATCTGTATTTCCTAATGTTCTTAGATGACCCCTGAGAAGGACCCAAAGGGGTTGCAGCCCACAGGTTGAAAACCACTGTCCTAAAGCCATGCCCCTTTTACTGGTGGAGAGGACATGAAGAATCATTCATTAGGCATTTCACATTCCAGTTATGTCTGTTGCTTTCCCAACCCTGATACACAGAGTCAACTCAGTGCTTTGTCATTTTCTTTTGCTATAAAAACACATTTGACCTATTAAAATATTTATATTTAAAGCATGTAAAAATTTGCGCTATGTTAACAGTTAACTCTTTTAAACGACAAAATAGTCCATATCTGGTTTCAAGTAGGAATGTTGATGCTTAGTCTGCATTATAATTTTATGACTAACTCAGTGTAACATAACAGTATGTACATATAATATATAATGTATTAATATATATAATAATATATAATATATATTCTATGTCACACATACATTCAAATTTTAATTATACACACATATTTACTATTTGCAGTTTTCTTCAGTTCACTTTAAAGTATCAAGTAGAATGAATGATGTCATA
This sequence comes from Mastomys natalensis, assembly GCA_021653895.1. Lineage (NCBI taxonomy): Eukaryota > Metazoa > Chordata > Mammalia > Rodentia > Muridae > Mastomys > Mastomys natalensis. The sequence goes on along the minus strand of JAJTUV010001596.1, from coordinate 199,384 downwards.
TGAAACCCAGAAGACCTAGTATAAATCCATAAAATTTAAAGAAACCCTGGATGAATCATTTCAGAAACAGTTAGTTTTAGGAGAAATGTACAGTTTCAGAAAGTATATCTAAATAACAGGATTTACGTAAAGTGTATGGTAAAAAGGAATACATTAGAAACCCTCAAATGAATTTTTTGTTTCTGTTTATTTATTTACATTTCAACCAGTCTCCCCTCCCACAGTTCCTCATTCCATTCCTCCTTCCCATTGCCTCCAGGAGGGTGCTCCCCCACCAGACCTCCCCCTTCTCTGGGGCCTCAAGTCTCTCCAGGACTAAGTGCATCATTTCCCACTGAGGCCAGACCAGGCAGTCCTCTGTTATATATGTGCCAGGGGCATATGTATCTCCATCCCTGGGTTCTGGGTTAGTTGAGAGTGCTGGTCTTCCTATAGGGTCACCCTCCCCTTCACCTTCTTTAATCCTTCCCCTGATTCGACCATAGGGGTCCCTGACTTGAGTTCAATGGTTGGATGTGGGTATCTGCATCTGTCTCAGTCAGCTGCTGGTAGGGCCTCTCAGAAGACAGCCATGTCAGGCTCTCATTTGTAAGCACATCATAGCATCAGTAGTAGTGTCAGGCCTTGGTGCCCCCTCATGAGATAGATCCCAAGTTGGGCCAATCACTAGACTTCCTTTCTTTCAGTCTCTTCTCCATGACTGTGGGTTGGTAACCCTGTCCTTCCACTTGAAGCCCTGTCTCTCAACTGGAGGTGGACTCCACGAGCTTCCTCTCTCCATTGTTGGGCACTTTGGCTAAGGTTACCTCCACTGAGTCCTGAGAGTCACTCACCTCCTGGGTCTTTGGATCTTTGGTTTTCTAAAGTTTCCTCCATCTCCCTCTTCCAGAGGCTGCATATTTCTATCCTCTCCTGGCCCTTGGGCCTTCTCTCCTCTACCCCTGTCCCCTCTGTATTACCTCTGTACCCTGTTTTTAAATTGGGTTATTTGATTTATAAAGGTTAACTTCTTGAATTCTTTATATGTTTTGTATATTAGCCCTCTATCAGATGTAAGATTAGTGAAGATTTTATCCAAATCTGTAGGTTACCAGTTTGTCCTATTGATGGTGTCTTTTTGCCTTAACTGATGATTTTTAATTTCATAAGGCTAATGGTTGATCTTAGAGCCTGGACTATTGGTGTTTTGTTCAAGAAATTTCCCCCTGTGTCAATGAGTTCCAGGCTCGTTCCCATGTTTTCTTCTATTAGTTTCAATGTGTTTGGTTTTATGTTGAAGTCCTTGATCAACTGGACTTGAGCTTTGTGTAAGATGACAAATATGGAGCTATTTTCATTTTTCTACATACAGACTAACAGTTAGACCAGAGATGTTTATTAAAAATGATTTCTTTTTTCCACTGAATGTTTTTAGCTTCTTTGTCAAAGATCAAGTGTCCAAAGCTGTCTGGGTTTATTTCTGGATCTTCGAGTCTATTCCATTGATTGACCTTTCTGTCTCTGTACCAATAGCACGGTGTCTTTATCACTATTGCTTTGAGATCAGGGATGGTGATTCCCACAGAAGATCTTTATTGTTGAGAATTGTTTTTGCTATCCTGGGTTCTTTTTTTTTTTTTTTTTTTCATACAAAGTTGAGAATTTCTCTTTCCATGTCTATGAAGAATTGTGTTGGAATTTTGATGGGGATTGCGTTGAATCTGTAGATTGCTTTTGGTAAGATGGCCATTTTCATTATGATAATCTTAGCATTCTGTGAGCATAGGAGATCTTTCCACCTTCTGAGGTGTACTGGCTGATTTTTTGTGTCAACTTGACATGAACTGGAGTTATCACAGAGAAAGGAACCTCCCTTGAGGAAACGCCTCCATGAGATCCAGCTGTAAGGCATTCTCTCAGTTAGTGATCAAGGTGGGAGAGCCCATTGTGAATGGTGCCATCCTTGGGCTGGTAGTCTTGGGTTCTTTAAGAATGCAAACTGAGCAAGCCAGGGAAAGCAAGCCAGTAAGCAGCACCTTTCGGTGGCTTCTGCATCAACTCCTGCCTCCAAGTTCCTGCCCTGTGTAAATTCCTGTCCTGACTTCCTTTGGTGATGAACAGCAATGTGGAAATGTAAGCTAAATAAACCTTCTCCTCCTCAACTTGCTTCTTGGTCATGATGTTTTGTGCAGGAATACAAACCCTGACTAAGACATGAGGTCTTCTTCAATTTCTTTCTTCAGGGATTTGAAGTTCTTGCCATATAGATAATCGCACTTGCTTTGTAAGAGTTATATGAAGATATATGTAAGAGTTACACTAAGATGTTATACTATTTGTGGCTATTGTGAAGGGTGTTAACTAATTTATTTCTCAGCCTGTTTATCATTTGTATAAAGAAAGGCTATTGATTTGTTTGAATTAATTTTATATTCTGTCACTCTGCTGAAGTTGTTTATCAGCTGTAGGAGTTCTCTGGTAGAATTTTCGGTTTGCTTATGTATATTATATCATCTGCAAATAGTGATACTTTGAGTTTTTCCTTTCCCATTTGTATCCCTTGATCTCTTTGTGTTATCTAATTGCTCTGGCTAGAGTTCAAGTACTGTATTAAATAGAAAAGAAGAGAATGGGTGACCTTGTCTTGTCCCTGATTTTAGTGGGATTAATTTTAGTTTCTCTCCATTTAATTTGATATTGACTGTTGGTTTGATATATATTTCCTAATATTGCTAATTTTGCCAATATCACTTCTATTACATTTAGGTAGGTGCCATGAATTCTGGATCTCTCCAAGATATATCTTTTATGTTCTATTGGTGATGCTTGTATCTGTAGTCCTGATCTCTTTGCTAAGTTGTCCATCTCCAGGGTTGTCTCCATTTGTATTTTTTTAAATTGTTTTTATTGCCATTTTAAATTCTTGTACAATTTTGCTTAATTCTTTCATCTGTTTTCCTGTATTTCTTTAAGGAATTTACTTAGGTCTTTATTACCTTCATGAGATAGGATTTTAAGTTATTACCTTGCTTTTCAGGCCTGTTAGGGCATCCAGAGTTTGCTGTGGTGGGAGAACTGAGTTCTAGTGGTGCTGAATTGCATTGTGTTCTGTTGCTTATCATATTGAGCTTGCCTCTTGCCATCTGGTTATCTCTGGTGTTAATTGGCCTGGGTGTCTCAGACTGGAGCAGGCCTCCTTGGAAGCAGGTAGAGCTCTGTGTCCTAGGTTAGAGCCAGTCTTCTGGGTGGCAAGCAATGCTGTTTCTGGTTAGGGTCAGCCTCCTGTGACTATGGTTAGAGCAGGCCTTTTATGTCCCTCTTTACTTCAGACCTCCTGGTAGGCAGCAAGCTGTGTGTCTCGGTTACTGTGGATCTCCTGAGCAGACAGTCTGTGCCCTTGTTACTGTGGACCTCCTGGGGGTAAAGATGCTGTACAGTGTGGGAGGGCTCAGGTGGGGAAGCAGACCTGAAGGAAGGTGGAGGTCACAGGGCAGGGAGGTCCAGTGTGTGCTGGGCTGTCTGTGTGTTTCAGCTGGTTGGGCATTTGGCAGGATTCGCAGCCATGTCCTGGTTACTTCTGACCTCCTAGGAGGCATGCTAGCTGTTGTATACATAGGGGTATTGGGCCAGGATCAGTGGGCTGGGAAGCAGACCAATCAAATGAATTTTTTAAAGTTTAACTTTATTTGACTTAATTTAGTTTCATGTACAATGCATCTTAGCTGAATAAAAATATTTAGTTTGAGTTGCTCCCGCATGCTTTGTCATCCCTAGGCCCTCTTGACAGCCTCATACATAAAAATCTTAACCTCTTTACATGGTCACATGTAGGAAACAGTTTGATTAATCGGTTGAGTCTTTTAACTCTAGAATTGTCATCCAAATGTCAGCCTCCACCTCCAGGTTGTGCAGTGTAATGGAGCTGCTTTCAGTAAGAGAAGATGGGTTTACTGTGTCCCACCTTTCCTGACATGGCACAATGCTGTATAGTATGAATCTTCGTGTTGAAAGATGGTAGTAAAGGGCATGTAGTTTCACACTGCTGCATGGCGTTTTCTACATGTTCTGATTTTGTAAATGCAAGAAGCATGCAGTAGGAAATGTAGTCTCCAAAGGAGACTAACTTACTCTGTTTAACTTGTTGTCAAGATTCGCATTCTAAACTGAAAATTGTCTCTGAAACATAAATGACTGCAATGTAAGAAGAATCAATAAAGCAGTGATTAGGTGTGGGTCTCAGGGGGACTTTGAAGTGTCTCCTGTTTTTGTATTTAGCTAAGTCACAAGGGATTCAGTATGATGTCTCAGGAATTGGAAATTCTGTGCTCATTAACGTTCACTACCCAGTCACTTCAAAAATCAAATTATATTTTTAAAAGTTCTATCAATCCTCCCTGAAATAAATCCCAATTTATGAGTTTTAATCAGTGTGATGAACCATCTTTTCTAATATTTAGTGTTTGGGATTCTGCAGTTTTTATAGAGACTAGAATAGACTCTTCAATCTCAAGGTAGGATTTTCTTATTAACAGCACAAGGTGGGAATCTGGCTTCTATTTTTAGTAAGTTGGGAGAGAAAAATAATTTTTTTCATGAAGAGACATATTATATTCAGACATTTGATTAATCAGTTGAGTCTATTAACTCTAGCACTGTCAACTAAATGTAATCCTACACTCCAGACACCTGGGACTTTTGAACATATGAAAAAAACGTGACAATTTTTACAAGGTTTATTTTATGCTGTATGTATGTGTGTGCATTCATGCATGTGTGTGTGTGTGTGTGTGTGTGTGTGTTTGCATGCACATGTGCATGCTTGAGTGCTTGTGAGGTAAAAATGCCCAGAGTCCCTAGCAGGTCTTCAGGTTTCCTGAAGCTTAGCGTTACAGGTGGTTATAGGAATCTTACTGTGATGCTGGGAACTGAGTTCAATTCCCATCAAAGAGAAGAACATGCATGTAACTGTCTAGCCATGTCTCCAGACTCCCTGAGTGACACCAGTAACTGTTTCTTTCTAAATGTCATGATTTTGAAATATTTTTCCTATATTACAACTATAACAACATAGTATGTTTTTAAAATAAGAGCCCCATTAAATTATCTTTTAAAATACTGTTTATGAAAAATCCAGAAGAGCTGGACTCCCAGGAGTTCTAACGCACCCAGGAGTGTAGGATGCTGAAGGAACATGGTGGCCGCCAGAGTGATGGGTGAGACATGTTGATGCCAGGACAAAGAATGATGCTGACCTGTGAGCTTGCGGAGTGCCCTGACAATGGTGACTTGGAAGCTGTATTGGACATAAGTTCCCGACCCACCATTGCTTACCTATACCCCTCAAGGGGCACGCTGCCTTACCTCAAGTTCTTAGACCTTGTGGAACAGAGAATCAAAAAGAGAAGTTATAATGACTCTTGTTTTGTTATTAAATGTGACCAGTTATTCGACTCAATCATGGACTGGTCTAGAAATCAATCCAATATGGAAATAACAGTCTTCATTTGGAAGCTGGTTCTGGTCATTTTCAGAGACATATATGAAAATTAGCTGCAGTTCTTTATGATGTTATGTTAGCAAGAGATAAAGTTGGGGCAGGATCTGGATTTCAAACAGGTGTTAGCACATGTGTTAAGGCTCTTTTAATTGCAAGTTAAAAATACTTTTGTTTTTTCTACGTATTTAATGTAAGTTTCATTGATTGTACACCTTCTAATTGTGTTTGTGTTTTGAAATCCAGCATGTCAGTTATGGAGGTCTATCAACCAGCTTTTGTTTTAGTGCCCTGAGTACCACAGAACCTTGGTATTCTAAAAATAGCTTGCAAGTACTGGAAGAAATGAGGCAGGCTTTAAGCAGAAGCAAGAGGGTAGTGGGCTTCATTATTGCTGGTATAACAGTTTAATTACATTAATTGCTAACACCATTGCTTCTGCAATTACTGTGACACAAGAAGTTAAGACAGCTACTTTTGTTAATCATTTAGCAAAAAATGTTACTAATGTGTTGAATATACAAGAGGATTTAGATAGACATTTGGAAGAATGGATTGATGCTCTTTATCGTATTCAAATTATTGAAAGGAGGTTCCAAATTTAAGGGTAAGGAGCCATCTTGAGTGTCATGCCAAATACCATTGGATTAATGCTAGTTCTACAATTTACAGTGGTACTCATTATAATTAGGAAGAATTTTAATGACACTTGCAGTGTATTTGGCATAATTCTAACACCTCTCTGGATGTTTTAATGATACATAGGGAGCTTATGAATTTCAAGAATGCTGCTCTGCTGAGCATTGATGTGGTAGATACTGCAGATTAAATTACCCATGGCCTGAAGTCAGTATTTCTATTTTGGTCAAGCTTCAAAACTGGCATGTATAGCTTGATCATGCTAGCCCTTTTTGTCCTGGGAATACTTTTATTCCTGCCATGTGTTAAAGCATTTCTTTAACAACATCAACATGTTGGCAGCCAAAGTACATGGTTTGAACATGAAAATGGAACCCCAGACAGAGTTATTAAATTAACAGTCTGGCAAGATAAGGATGGGTAAGATTCTGCACAGAGCCTTTCCAACCTAAGATGGAAGTGTATTGCTTTAGATAATGCATATTCTATTATGGGTAAGAAAGGCATTCTTATCAGAATGACCTAAAACAGGCTCAGTCTTGTTAATGAAATAAAAAGGGGAGAGGCGGAGAGCCTTTGGGGCTGTTTGGCAAGAATCTGACGTGGGCCAAGGGCAAGGAAATGGGCTGCTTGGCAGGAATATGATATTGGACAAAAACAAGGAAGTAGGCTTCAGGCAGGAATCTGACATTAGGCTAAAACAAAAAATAATTTCAGACAAGATTCTAAATTTTAGGCTAGAATAAGGAAGTAGGCTTCAGACATGAAAATGAGCTTGGGCTTGGACAGGAAAGTAGGCTCAGATACTTTGGTCATCTTGACACGCCCTTAGAAACAGTGATCATGGGAGTGTTCACATAATTGGGTTTAATGCCTTGCTTTTTCTTTTGACTATTTGTGTTTATTGTCTTCCTTGTTCCTTGACTATTTGCATCTATTGTATTGCTAGACCCTCAACCTAGAACTGATCTTAGTACATGCATGTAATCAAAATGGTATAAAAGCATAAAGGAGGAGGGGGTATGGGATAGGGGGTTCTAGGGAGGGGAAATGGGGAAAGGGGATGACATCTGTATAGTAAGTAAATAAAATATCCAATAAATTTTTTTTTAAAAATGAAAAAAAAAACATTGTTTATTATAAGCTTGCTATAATAAACTATAATATAAGCTTGCTATAATAAACACAACTTTAGAATTATCTATGCTGGTAGATGTGTATGAGGCACAGAAAAATATATCTTTACAATCTTTACAGACATAGAACTTGCCTCGAGATACAAGAAAAGGAATTTGTAGTCCCTTCAGTCATTTTTGTTCTTCTATATTGTCCTTCTGAAGCACCATTTATATTTTTAGTACCTTGGAAGCTGGAGAAATGGATCAGTCATTAAGAGTACTAACTCTACTCGCAGTAGAATTAGGTTCAGCTCCCAGGGCCTACATGGCAGCTCATCAGTTCCAGGTTATCTAACACCCTCTTCTGAGCTCCACAGCAGTAGGTATGCACATGTTGTAATATGTGTTTGAGACAAAACAAACTCTCATACATAAAATAACATAAATCTAGAAATGCATTCTCAGTATATTTCAGCAAAATCATGCTAGAGGAACTGTCAATGATGTTTATTCTTTATTTATTTATTTTTTGGTTTTTTCGAGACAGGGTTTCTCTGTGTAGCCCGGGCTGTCCTGGAACTCACTCTGTAGACCAAGCTGGCCTCGAACTCAGAAATCTGCCTGCCTCTGCCTCCCAAGTGCTGGGATTAAAGGCGTGTGCCAACTTTGCCCGGCTAATTATGTTTATTCTTGCTAATGTGTAAAGAATAATCTACCATTTCACAAGAATAGGAGAAATAATACTAATATATAATTTGAGTCTAATATAATTTGACATATGTAATTTGGTATTCTTCACTATCTGAATTTGGTTTTATAAACTCATGAAAAAAATTTCTCACAGTCTTTATTATGTCTTCAAGAGTTGATACTGTGGAGAGATATTTGAAGATCAAAAACTTTTTAACACTAATAAATTAATTGTCTTACCTTATATTATGATGTATATTATTTATCATATTTATGTGTTTATCTGTGTGTTCCAAGGATGCACTGGACATATGAAATCCATATGTTCTTTCTCTTAGACAATGTTTTTAAGTCCTGTTCTGAGGTCTTTTCTCCACTATAAGATGCTCTATAATTTTTTTCCCTGGTGTACTGCTTTAGTGTTTCTGAAAATGTTTTGAGATCTATGGGTTTCATAGGGTATATTGTAAAACCAATTTGTGAAAAGGTCGTTACTTAGGATACTAAAAAAATGCATTTTGTTAGAGCAGCATTTCTTTTTATGCTTTGTTATCAACACAACATTCTCTTTTTCTGTTTTAGAGCAATGAAGTTGTCTACTATAACGCTAAGGATGATCTTGATGTAAGTATTAAAACATTATATATTGAATTGTTTCCAATGATGAGGGATTCATTTAAGCAACTGAAAATGGATTGGATACATTTAAAGAGACTGTTAGATAACAAGAGTAAAACATTAGTTAATGGAGCTAGGTGATGGTGCTAAGTCTTTCCTACTTTTACTGAGAGTCTTGGTGGTTAAAGTGCTTGCTCCTAAGCATGAAGACCAGAGTTCTGACACCAGCACTCACTCAAAGAGTGGGTGTAGTGGCAGGTACCTGTAATCCCATCACAAGCCTGGCTTGTGGGTGCAGGTACTGTATCACAAAGCGCTTGGGAGGTACCTGTAATCCCATCGGAACCCTGGGCTTGCTGCTCAGCCAAGGCAGCAAATCAATGAGATAAAGACAGAACCTTTATCAAAAGAGAATCTGCAGAGGCATTGAGAAAGATACTTGACGTGACTTCTGTCATCTCCAGGCACACTGCACACATAACCGTACATGCAATCCCCCAATCAAGTTATCTTCACCTATCGATGTAATGAAGCTGAATAGTGCTGTTTTCAATTCGCTCGATTTCTGACTTGGGTTCAGATGAGAGTATATATTACTCTGGAGAATATACTTGGCATACTTAAAGAATATAGCCTTAAAAGGAAGAGAAAAAGACATCCAAACATTTCTTAAGATATTATAAAATCAAATTACTTCTTTATTTTTCATCTTTTAAAGTTTTTCCATTAATGTATTTGTATTCACTTTTATTATTTTTTCTGTTTTGGTTTTATGAAACAAGGTTTTGTATATAAGGCTAGGATGTTACTATAGTCATCTACAGTCATGAGCAACTGACAATATTCAAATAACTGATTTATAAAATTGTAAAAGTATTTGCTGTATTGTTGAATTGATGTTAAATAATAATTTGAGTTGCTATGATATCATGAAATAAACTCTTCTGCTGAGAAGTTAAAATTTTGCTTTTAAAATTCAAAGTATTTTTACATTAACATTTTTAGATAAATTTCTATTTCATTTATAGGTTAGTTCCCTAAAGAGGTTCTGTTGTGTTAGGGGGTATTAGGGGTTTTTATATAATATAAAAGTTTCTATAAATTTATTATCATAATATAATTTTTATTATAAATATTATTAATAAATAATATTTATTTTATATATAACACATATATAAAATTATATATATATATAATATATAAAATATAAATAAAAATATATATATATATATATATAGTAGACCAAATTCCACTGTATGCTTTAATTTACAAGGTAATTATTTCCTGAAGCACTGATTGTCATTATTTTAAAGAAAAATTTAGACATTGAAAATTTTTTTTCATTGCTTTGATTAGTTTCTTTTTTACACTACTCACATTTCCCCTACATGTACAGGAAGCATGTTTTTTAAAATTCTATTATTCTTATCAATGTCATGACCCTGTTGAAGTATAATATTCAGTTTATCCATAAATATGGATTTCAATATATATTTCCTAATATTGGCAAAGTTAGCTTTTTCAAGCCTATTTGAGTAGCAGTTGCCTGACATATATAAATGTTATTAACTTATGACCATATTAAATTCTGTATATTTTATAAATATAACATTTTTATAATAAATTACAACATATTTTGTAGTTAGATATTTTAAAGGGTATCAGTATTGACTTTTAGTGTATTCACTTCATATTTAGATAAGATATTTGAGTTGATTTCAAATACAAATTCAAAAGTTTTAGAGACCTTAACAACCATGAGAAGGGGACAGAGAGATGACTTGTTGCCCTTGCAGAGGACCTTAGGAGAATCCACATTGTGTGGTCATAGCAGCCATTAACTTCTGCTTTAGGGGATCTGGTGCCCTCTGCTGGCCTCTGCTGGCACTTGCGTTCAAATACACCACACACACATGCATAGACAAAGGGGAGGGGGTAATTAAAGTAAAACAAAAACTAGAGAAGTATGTGAAACATTTTAATAAGTATTTGAGAAAATAATACTTTCCTTGCACCTACATGCTTATTTGAAACCTATTGGTACACCTAATTCCTACTCAAAACAATAATATAATTAGTCAAATTTATATTTTGGAAGAATTACCTCAAAAGTGTTAAGTTTCAGAAGGATTTTAAGAAATGATATGGGTGATACAATATTGTCCTAAGTTCTAACCTGAATTGCACCATAAGTTAATCCTTTTATATAACCTAGTACAGTTGGTTTGGAATATTTCATGTCAGTTTTTGAAAATTTATGAGGACTATCAATCACATGATTAATTAGATACCTGCTAAATTTCTTTTTTTCTAGAAATGTAAGGTGCTGATGGTATTCTGATTCTTCCTTATGGAATTTTCTGGGTACCAGAGCCAGTGTGGAAATTCATAGTTGATCATTTGACTATCCAGGTTGATATTTTGCTCTGAGTGTTTTTGGTCTGTTTCTGTCTCTGTTTCTTCTTGTCAGCATGTGCGTGTGTATATGTATTCTTTCTTACTGTTTGTCTCGGTTACTTTAAGTCTCAGTCTCTCCTCTTTCCCTGCCTCTCTCTTCCTCCCTCTTCCTTTCCTCCTTCCCTACTTCCCTCCCCTCTTCCTTCCTTTCTCTCTTTTACACTACAAAACGAGATAATTAGCATTAGAGAAACCAGCTTTGCCCAACAGAGTCCATTTTGAAGACTACCTTATCATTTCTTCTTGCAATCATTGTTTGCAACCTGTAATAAACTGTGGAGCTTCATAGCAAGGGGACACATAGAATTTATTTTCTTTCTCTGCTGTGCATATACCAAATAAAGTATCAAAGTCAGCTATTTAAGTGAGAAAGAGGAGAGTAGTATTAGGAGGTAATAGTTTTTCTACATGTCTCCAGTTACTTTTCTCAGTGTATTAAAGATAGTGGCAATATTCCACCCACATATCTTCTTTCATTTAAATGTACTTGAATCATTAAATTGGAGGGAAAACTGCTTTTATATAAAATGGATATAAAAATTTTCATTCTAATTTGTAATGCATATATTTTGATCACTATTACTAAATTATTTTCTACAATTGAAACATTATTCAGAAAAGCTAATAAAGAACGGTAAATACTATACTCTCATCTATTTTAGGGTTCTAAAGTGTTACATTGTTTCATTTTGCCCCATAGACTGTTACTTATCTGCCAAAGTTGGACTTATATTGATGATACAATTAATTCATCTTCACAAAAGCTTTTGTAGCATAGGGGAATGAATGGAGTGTGCCATTCATGATAACATATGTATTATTGATATTTGTATATAAAATGCTCATAAATTATAATGCCAGCATATTGTTTTGGCCTGTATTTGTCTACACCATAACTCTTTTCAGTCTATGATCTCAGACTGCCATCTTATATATCAATACCTTACATCAATTAATCAGGGGAACTTATTATAATGCTAAATTGAGAAACTGCTCTCTTATTAAAATTGTCCTGTTTATTTCATTAAGTGATGCAAATAGCTAAAAACTAAAGTTTATTTTTTCCTTGTGCAAAAGACTAGAAGATTATGAAATCTGAACCTCTGTTTAGTATTTTTCACTTTCCCCCATCTGTGTTAGATGATTTGCTTTTCAGCTTCCAGGAGTAGCAGCACAGTGGCCATGCTCTCCATTTCCCACACATTACCATCATTTATTTCCTTTCTTATTCTAAGATTATTTACTAATTGGTCTAACATGCATGTAGGAGTTATTTAAATGATCTCATCTTTTTTTTTCTAAATTTTTAATAGGTTTTATGTTGTGGATAGCCTCAGCCTTGTATTTTGATTCTAGTTCCACTCTCCTGGGAGGGGCTGCAGAGGAGGATTGAATCTGTACACAGGTGACGTCTTGTAAACCTTCTGTCCAATAAAACCTGTAAAATAAAGGCTAGAGCCAGAGATTGGGCAGTAGAAGGGGAGGCGGAGAAAAAGGCTTAGGGGAGGAGAGAGTGAGAGTGAGAGGAATTTGATATAAAAGATGGAGCAGAAGCAGAAACAGAAGAACCAGGAGAAGCAGGAGGAAGTGGACGGGAGAAGGAAGCCGACCACGGAGGAGCTGGAGCCAGAAGGACAACCATGCGGCCTGGATGAACCGCAATTAGGGATCTCATAGCCGGGGATTAGAGTAGTGTAATGGTAAATCTGCCCAATCTGAGTGTGCAATTTATACCATAATTATTGAGCTGTGTCTTCCTTTACTGGTCTCCTTCGGTAGGAGACTTTACCACGGCAAATTTGGAGGCTTAATTAATTCCTTCTACTACAATTGGCGCCCAATGCCAGAAGCCGGTTCATATGACTTCTACTACATTTTTAAATCATTCAACACATTATTTTAATACATAAATATTTCTAAACATCATGTTCATAGATACTTTCCATTGATTTAGTAATTGATATGTATTGTTGAGTGTGGCATTTAAGACCATGACTGAGTCTTGCTGGAATCTGTTACACAGACAACTATTAAGAGTTAAGATGACTTTCTTCTTGGAGGTACCACAAGTTTTACAAATGATCCCCTTGGTGAATCAGAGTATTATTTTCCAGAGGGCAACTTTTTATGGTTAAAATCTCTGGCATAGCTCTAAGAAAGCATTTACAATAGAGTTATCTACGAAGGGTTCTTCATTCTCGAGTAAGTCACTGAATCTAAGATGAAATCTCATCTTACATAATTGTAAAAGGCTTAAGAAACTAAGATAGTAGATATAGTCTAAGCAGTTTGCTCTCTCTGTCCTCACATTTAGATTCTTTCTTAAAGAGGCCATTTTCTTACTATCCACACTTCATCCTACATCTGTATTAGTCACTGTAACTTGAAGAAAAATAATTTAAATATGCACATTTTAAAAAAATACTTGACCTTTGCGAAGTTCTCTTGTTCAAATGGCACAACCTTTTTATGTCATCCTCTGCTCTGTAGTTTGACAGTTTGGAAGGAAACAAAAAGTAAAACCTCCCATCTGAGTCTATCCTAGTTCTAAAATGAGACAGGTCTTGTTTTTTAAACAAATAACATAAAGAACAATAATGGGAAAACCTACATGCAAAGTTATAATTAAGGAGGAAAGTCACAGTAATGAAGACACAGACATAAGTCTCTCAATTGGAGTTATGTTTTTCAGGAAAGAAAGGAAAATATCATGAAATACATGGTTAGGCCCTGCAGAGAAAGATCCTGGGATATACAAATTATACTCAAAATCATAAAACAAAAGTGATACAATGAAATTCTCATCAGAAGAAAAAACAAATTTAACAACATGAATTATTCATGTATGATACACTCAATTATTTTAGGAATCATTGAAAAAATACTTAAAAAGCAGAAACTTTATTGGGAGGAAAGTAAGGATGGAAGTCAAGATGCGAAATGTAAATCATAAAGTTTGTGTCCACAGAGATTATGTCAAAGCATAAGAAGTAGAGAGTCGTCAGCTTTAGTCTGTAGTGAACTCTGTGCACAGATGCGGCTGTGTGGGGCCTACAGTGCTTCAGACAAAGGGTTTAAAAGTTCAACATTTATAGCAAAGCCTTGCTCAAGGATACCCTAGAGGACAGCTCTAGTAGACAGTTAAATATTTAGTTTCGGTTGCTTAGGAGAATGCCTTTGAGTAGAGGTTTATGTTTAGCTTACAAGTCAAATTTGAAAATGAGCATCTGAAATTTTCCTAACAAGTGTGAAGCTACATGTGTATGGCAGGGCCAAATTCAACTAAATATTTAATTTTCTTGGCTCAAGCAATATTCAAAAAAAGTTAGTTTGCCTGCTTTTTCAGGTATATGCCCTCCAGCCTGTCATAACCCCCTAGCTACCTCCTACCGTCTTACCTCAACCTGCTCCACACATCTAAACACTGGAGAAGAAGCATTATTTTAAAGCTTAAATACAGACTAGAAATCCTAGAACATCAGCATTTAATGGCCCAGGCGTATGTGGAGACGGTGAGTGTGACAAACAGCTGCAGATGTAGGGGTAGCCTTCACAACAGAAATAAATCATAGAAAGGCCAGGTATTCAGTTCTCATCTGAATCAAGATGAAATGCAGGCTCTCTCGGTTCCATGTTCTTCAACACGTGCCATGCTGGCATGTCACCAAGTTTATATTTGCCATGAAGTATGGTCTGCTCTGGAAGCTTATAACTCACAGTTGGCTTTGTAGAAAATGCCTTCACTGTAGCACTATGGACATTGGGCTTGATCTTAAGGGTTCTTGCTCAGTACTCTTCCCTTTCCTGCTGTTTTCGTTAAAATTTTTAAAAAAGTGTATGATTACCATTTACAAAATTTCAAAATGTAACTCATTTGCTTGTGTAAACATCATGGTATTCATGTGCGATTGCTGTGCACACTGCTAGAACGTGCAGGTTTTTCAGGGGGAACCACTACCCAGGTGTCAATCACTGGCCTGCCCTGCCCTAGCTTATGCTGTCAAAGCCTCATGGTCTCTTCTTTTTCCATCATATATTCTGTAAAAACAGAGGCAGCAGTAAAGCAATACAGGTAATGAAAAACATTTAGAACACTCTGGCTTATATCATGCAATTCAGAAATGTTAAAACATATTCAAAGTAGTATGAATGCTATCACAATACATTTTTGGTTAGTGAAGTGATTTTACTACTAAAGGGAGTGTATGCATGTGTGTGAGTGTATGTGTGTGATGTGTGTATGTGTGTGTGTGTAAAATAAATCATAACAAAAAGGAATTGGTCTGGGTCCTTGCTTTTGTTTCACCTAAGACAATCCATATGCTAAATAAAATTTACAGGCAAATCTCTAAAATTTTTTGAAAAAAGAAAAAGTGAGCACAAATCCAATGTTCATGTTGATGCTATTTTAGCCTCTAAATACTAAAAATTTAAAGAAAATTTAAAACACACCATATAAATAATTATCTGGAGATCGAATACTTAAAGTTTTCTATAGAGCAGATTTTTACTTAGACTAGTAGTAATTTGGTTTTTAGAGATATCTGTAATGATGATTGCTCAAATTCCCTGATGATACGGGTATCTTCAGGGATTGTCCCAGTGGTCTGAGTTGGGCCAGCAACTTGCACTATTTCCTGAATTCCCAGAGTGAGAAGAAATAAATCAGACCATTCCAACCCTATCACCCATTCTGAGATATGTGACTCTGACTGTAATCTAAATTAATAAGCAGAAGCTAGAGATCTCATCTCATTAAATGAAATTGATTTTTTTGCTTCATTTTATTTTATTGATCATTTAAAATTTTTGACCTGTCTGGGACCTTTGGCCGGTCTGCAGAGCTCCCTTGCATATTTATCTGTTTCTTCTGGGTAGTCCTGTCTACTTGGAAACTAATTCTAACCTGGCATTTTATCTAATGTCTCTTTAGAAGCATAAGGGTTCATGATCTAATTTTATGAAAACAGATTTGATTCTAGAAGGTGGTAGCGTTATATGCATCATATGGTCATCAAATTTGTTGTAATTATTTTTTTAAAAGAATAAAACTTTAAGTTTATTTTCTAACATTTTAATACTAGTATCTTATACGTGATATCTTTCTTACATGTCAAAGTGTTGGCAAATGCAGAATCCTCAATCACTATACATAGAGGTGAGACATTAACTGCTCCTGTCTAACAGCCGAATTATTCCTTTTCCTGGAAGGTTTTGTTGTTGAGGTTGTTCGTATAATTAAGATATTTCACCACACTGGCTATAGCATTTTTGGTTTGGGTTATAATAATGCATGGTATATGCTTTGCGTTGTATGCATCACCTAAGCTTCAGAGCACTATTGTGTAGAACAAATTATTGTTATTTTAAAAAAAGCAAGATTGCTGAATTTTAAGGACTCTCATCCAGTGTGATGCCCTTGTACTCTGGAGCTGTACTGTGCATGCCCTGCAGGCCCCGTGCTTCACTAGCTGGTGGTAACCCGAAGTGGCACGTGGTGGTAACCTGCAGTGGCACTGGTGGTAACTGCAGTGGCACGTGTCGGTAACGTGCAGTGGCACGTGGTGGTAACCTGCAGTGGTACGTGGTGGTAACCTGCAGTGGCACGTGGTGGTAACGGCGTGGCAGTGGTAGTAACTGCAGTGGCATGTTGGATGCAGAAAGTTTCTGCAAAGGAGCTGGTCCATGTCTGGATTTTCAACATGTGTTTTCTGCAGTGACACAAACTTTATTTTCCAAAATTTAACTTTCATTTAAATTACTGCACCTTAAATGGGCCTTTCCATTACATTAAATTGAATAGTAGAATTAAGAGAATATTTACCACAGGTGATTTCTAATGCCTAATATGAGATTTACTGAGACTCAGATATAATCTATGTTTATTAAGAGAAAATATATATTTTCCCCTTTACAAATGTTTAACAAATATTCAAAACATTGAAATATATTAAAGGGATTCTATTGGCTGTTCAATACCTCTCTATATTGTGTACTGTTTTGATCAGGTTAAATTATCAATCACATCAAACTTTCTTCATTGTGAGGACTTTAAGTATCCTTTAATAGTTTACATGTTTAACATTTGAATATTAAAGACTTTAAATGGTCCTGACACTTAAGAATACTCTGCTGTTTAAGTGTCGCCTCCTATAATATAGAAGCATGCCAAATCTAACTGTAGCTGTGCAAACTAACCAGTCTCTCCTTCAGTCACACACTATCCCAAGTCCTAGGCAGCTACCACTCTATTCTCGATTCCTACAGTCAGTTTTTCAGATTCCAAGCATGAATAAAATTACACATGACACTGGTTTACTTGCTATAGTTATCTTCCATTGTATCTAATGAATTAACCCTTTTATTAGTTAAAAATTATGAAGAATATGCCTAGTATATGCCTCACTAGGTAAAGTGCTTGCTCCCATGACTAACAACCTGTGATTAAGAGGTCCAATCTTTCAGGAAAGAGAGAACTATTGACTTCAAGAAGTTGTTCTGATTTCCACACGTACATTGTGCCATCACACACACACACACACATATGTACACACTAACAGATATACACATAATAAATAAATAAATAAGTAAATAAATATGTAAGTTATTAAGTGATAAAGATAACACGATTTTTAAAAACCACAAAGACACTTTTGATTGCCAGTTGGTTGTGGCTCACATTCCAGTGCTCAGGAAGCAGAGGCAAGAGGATCTTTGATTTGAGGCTAGCCTAGCCTACAAAGCGAGTTCTAGGACAGTCAGGGCTACCCAGAGAAACCCTATCTCAAAAAAAAAAAAAATCAAAGAAGAAATTTAGTTCATATTCTTTGCAATCTTTTGGCCTTTTGTTTTATTTTGATTTGTTTTCTAGAGATAATTTTATCATTGACAATTAAGTGTGTCTACAAGTCTTAGCATCTTCAAGGCGAAAGCAGCTGAGCAGCTCAGTGAGATGACCCCACTGTGCTCTTACAGCCACTACAGCAGATGCAGTATTTAATGTGCTTCCTGTCTGTACAACTGAATAAACCAACTCTGGCTAGGTGGAGTTTCCAAACCGTTCTCTCTGAACACTCTTCCTTTTGATGTGATATCTGCAGGTCCCAAGGCTTTATTTCTGACTAACCCAATTAGCTTACAAAAATGAGGTTCTGCTTCTAGTAGCCATAGCTATCAACTGTATTTTTCATCATGAAGTAGCAGTGCATCTTCACTTGCATAAAATCCAATGGTGAATTAGTGGCTAAGAAACTTTATATTATAATCCATTATGTTGTTACAATATGACGATATATTTGCATGTTCATTTCATTTTGAATAGAATAAAAACTGCTTTTAAAAATTATTAATCTAGGACCATAAAATGTATTGTATATTATATTAAGAATATTTATTATATATTAAGAATATAATATTATATTCTTATTATATATTAAGAATATATAACATTCTATAAATTATATATTAAGAATATAAGACTGAGAATACCACTGAAACATTAAAGAATTCCTCCAAAGTACAGACTGTCACTAATAAAGTGCTACCATGAAACATTGTAAATACTATTTATGAAATAGCCACAGAAATACAAGAATACTTAGAAGTGGAAGTAGATTCCCTTCATGTTAAAATGTTAGAATTTTATGCAAGGCTATGTGGCATCACCTGTTCATTCATTCTTTCAGTAATAAAATACAAATATTGGCCAGATACATTTCCAGAGGATGTGAGTGAATTGCTTTTATTCAGTGCCAGTTAGATTTTCTCAGTTACACACACACACACACACACACACAACACACACACACACACAGACACACACACAGTGAGAGAGAGAGAGACTGAGACAGAGACAGAAAGACAAAAGACACAGAGAAGAGAGAGAAAGAGAGGGAAGATAAGCATAGTGAGACTGCAAACAAAGTTTGTGGGTGAGAACATAGCCAGTCTCACTTGTATAAAGTAACTAAACTTCTTCCCCTCAAATCCTAGGTAAAATATATAAATATTTGAATATTTTGCTCTAAATATAGTTTTATACTCAGCAAGCAACACATATTTCAAATCAAGTTCATGTTACAACCATCAGTTTCTGGAATATGGAGTTTAATATAGTGTATATGCAGGAGTATTTTACCATGTAATTATTATATCTTTCCAGATTAAACATTCAGATATGCCCTGTGTATAAAGTTGAATATACTACCCAGTCATCAACATGCACTTCTGTTTCTATGTGACCTAGTTATTATTTTAAAATCAAAATTATCTTAACATCAGTCTAAGAACTGAGCATCTTGTGTTTTGCTCGTGTTTAACGGAGTATATTTGCTTATATTTTAGAATGCATTTGATCAATTTCTATGTATTGACTTATACAAAGGGAAGTCTTTTTATTTTAGATGAGATACTTTGGGGGAAAAGTTAAAGAGAAATGCTGTTTCATCTCCTACATATCTGAAAAACCCACATATGTTAGGGATATAATGTAGCATTTAGCACATTAGAACTATGCACTGTATCTTCCAATGTCAGTTACTTGCTATATTGCTAATATATGTTATATTTCAGTTAAACTATTTCCAGTAATCCTGTAAGTACAATGGGAGTTTTGATGTTAAAATGAACAGTAAGTAATTTCAGTATCTTAAATGGAACAAAATCAGAAATTCCATTGTATTGGCCTCTATCAGATATGTAGTTGGTATGCACCATTTTCCTGGCTCGTTTCCAGAGAGAGCTAAACCCTGCACTACCATTTATATTCATCTATTATCTACACATGATATAATATAATACATGGAAGTTAACCAACTTTAGGTATCTGTTATTATGTTTGTTATGCTTATTGCTAATCTGAGTTTCTTATGAGATATTCTCCTGAAACATCACATGACCCAGTTTAATCGACTGGTAACTTACAGGAAGATATTCCAACTTCTATTCTCTGCTGATTTGTTAAAGTCCTGGGCAATTCTTGTGTCCTGTGTGGCGTCGACGTCAGAGGTGGAGCTTGAGATCCTGTGTTCTAAAGCACTGGGTGGGAGCTGATGGTGCTTTGTATTGACTTCACTGCGTTTTAAGATAAGAGCAACTCTGCACGGTTAGCATGCTCATGGTGAGATACGTTGTGATGTCTGTCAGTCATTAGTGGAGTGCGCTCTTCACGGCAATGCTACTAGCACAGCTTCTTGCTATCTCAACATCCCCATGTCTCATTCAGTCAATGTATCCAAGACTGACTTTTAAAATGTGTTCATTTTGATATTATAATCTACGAAAAGCAAACTCCTGTATCAATTGCACTCTTTCTTTTCCCAATCAAGGCAGATGTGACTTTCCTTAGGCTAAGTAGTATGTCCCTTTGTGGTTTCTCATCCGGATCCCCTTTCTGTATTTCTCTTTCTTCTCTGTGTAATTCTCTCATCCAGATATTTTCATTTTAAGCATGACTCTTGTTAATTCATAAATTGTTTGTTATTAATAAATCCATATATCTGTGGTTTTCCCTGAATGAAAACATTTCTTCTGTTTCCAAACAACTTTACCAAAGACCAATATTACAGTGAAAGTTCTAAATAGATGCATTTAGGTGCAATGTCCTCATCTGAGTCTCCATGAGTAATGGCTCATTATGCCTAAATAATGACATCATGGCTTATTAAACTTATTTCACCACATAGTGAAGGGTTGTGCAGGAGTTCAGAGTCACTGTAAGGTCTATGTTGTTAATATTTATGTCTAAATGGTCTTCATAATGTTCCAAATAACAATGTGTGTTTGTCTCAGTACTGGAAGATACCAACATGTTATTTGGTGGGTTACATTTTTTTAAACAATAAAATAGTAAGCAATGACATGAAATAAAGTTAACATGAACAATAAACAAACTCTTTACAATCTTGTTGAGTTTTTGTTCTCCCAACATTCAATCAACTGCTTTATGGCATTTTCTGATTTTTCCTTTTAATTTTCCTATGGCTCAATAGGTATATCACTTATATCACTTCCATGTGCTAATGAGTGGAGGGACTTTTCTGTGTACTGTATTTAAATTTGATTTTTATTCCCAGTTTTTAAAATAATACATCTGGAATAGAGAAAACATTTTCCACAAAGGGAATTGAAAATATCAGTCTAAATTTAGTTGAAAATAGGTAAAAGTTTATAAAAATATATTTCAACTGAAAAGCTAGTTAATATGCAAGGCAAAAATGTTACAAAATCATTGTGGATGGTCTTCTGCCCAGGGAATAATAAGAGAACCCTATAATGCAGGCACAATTAGAGAGGACAGAAAATTAACCTTTGATTTAATTCTTAGATCACTGGCTCATATCATTATTTATGAAATCCTGATGCCTATTTGAGAAACCAAGTTAGGATTTAATTGTGTTTAGAATAGTAATGTTTCTCTTCTTCTTTAGTATGCTTTCTTATTAAACAAAACTGATTCACATAAAGTTGCAAAAGTCGAGAAAACAACGTCAGACAATGGTCTTCCAGTTCTCTCTCACTCTCCTCATGTGCGGTACTATTTTTTAAAATTATTGTCAGCTGCCTGGTATAAGCTTAGTAATGTAAATCCTGAAATTTATTTCAAGTGGGTAATTTACATTTGATTTTCCCATGACACTTACCTGTGTTTTACATCTGCATCTTAATGTGTTTTAAGAGAAAGCTCTGGATGATTCTGGAATGCTTCCAACTGGAAGTAGCGAGGAGATAACTTAGTTTTAATTGGGTAATATGAGCATTTAATGTGACTGCTATAGAATTTACATAAACATTTAGCTCCAGCTCCATATCTAAAATACAGCTCTCTCTTTTGAGCAATATATACTGTGAGCAAACAAGACGGGGAATATGAAAAGGTTTGTTAGCCTATTTTTAAGGTTGTTTATTATCTTTCCTTTCCTGTGTAGCCTGAGAGAAATGAGAGCGAGCCAGGCAGTCAACGGATCAAACCCGTTTTTATTGAAGATGCTAATTTTGGACGCCAGATATCCTATCAGCACGCAGCAGTCCATATTCCCACGGACATCTATGAGGGCTGTAAGTAAAAGAATTTGAAGAACTGTTGATGCTGAGTATGTCTTACATGTGTTCACACACACACACACACACACACACGCACGCACGCACGCACGCACGCACGCACGCACGCACGAGCACGCGCATGAGCACGCGCACACACAGGGAGCAAATGAGAAACTGTCTCAGTTACCACTAAGGTGAGTCTGTAGGGAGGCTTGAGCCAACCCTCAGTAGTAGGTAGCTTTGCTAGTATATAAGGCCTACCCTGGGTTCAGTCTATAGAAACATAAATACAGCAAAAATGAACAGCAACAAAACAAAACAATGACTACAGCAAAATGTCGTTGGCAGACTTAGACAAAGTGAAAAATGGGGTTTCTTGTACATTTCTGAACAGATAGCATCTAGGTATCCTTATTGAAAATAGGAAGCCTTTCTGCTCTGTCATAAATAATTCTGCTACCCTAACCAACATAAATAACTTACAAAGTATATAGATTTGTTCTTTACAAATCAAAATAGTGCAGCTACATATTATGCATGCAGAAACATACCAGCTGGTTAAGGGAGACGGCTGTGCATTTTAAACTGCAATGTTTTTACGACTGCCGATTTTACCATCGAACTATGTCTGTCACTGTGACTTTCTTTTCTTTACCCTAGAACAGATTAAAAACACCTTTAATATTGTAGGATCAAAATACAAATCAATTTTCCTTTGGGGAAAGAAGATTGACCTAAGGAAACTGACACCCTTGTCTTGGACTCTGAGTTAAGATGGCTTGTCTGTAAGGAAGGAAGAAGAGTTAGCATTAGGGAAGGAACTGGGAGAAGCTTGTGTCCTGTTCTGGGCATCACATACATTAATAAGGGTGGATCTAAGTAGGGGTTTTCCTAAGGAAAGCCGATGATGTGAGACCCCGACGATGCGGCCTTGACTCAGTCATAGACTTGGGTTCCCGTGTATTCTGTAGCCCACTTCCTAAATCCCTTTCTGTGTCCTGTGGCTTCCTTTCTCGCATCAAGGAAAAGCAAGAGGAAAAAACTATTGTGCGTTTAAAAAATATTTTTTTCTTAAATTCCCGCATATCGGAGAAACTATAGAATGCATCAAGTATCCAACGTAGATGTGAAATTGTGTAAAATCAGAAGCCAGATTTAGTGAGTTCAGATCTAGACTATTATTTTCTCAACGGAGTCTTTCAGTTTTCTCAGCAAACATTTTCATGTAAGTAAAATGGAGTTAAGATTACAGACTTAAAAGGCCATTTGAGGATAAAATAACAATATATTTTAAGTTTCAAAACAATACCAAATTCAAAGTAATCTTATGTCAGAATTTGCTATTACTAGCTTCGTGCTACATTTGAGATGAAAAAAAAAAAAGTAAAGAATCTTTGTAAATTACATGGTTTTGGTAGATTTGTTTTGAAGCTATTTTATTAAAGGAAACATGGGATGCATGCATGCTTTTTGTATAACATACATTTCCTCTTTTATTGACTTATATTATTCGTTCACTTCCCTCCCCTTTTGTTTCCTCTTGCGGTGCTGGCGGTGGCACCCAGGCGGTCACACATACTGCGCATGTGCTGTGCCACTGAGTCTGTCCTCAGACCTGTTTCTCCTTTTCTATGTTTGAAAGATGCATGCCTTTTTTTCAGTGTATCAGTGCGTTTAGAATTTGAATAATGTGATTTTTCTTACTTTTGGAGAGAAAAGAGTGTGTGTATAAAGCATGTAACTCCATCGTAATTATATTTCTCATCCAATTTACACTGTTAGTTCCAAAAACTTGTTCTGAGGACATTTTGTTATTGTTGAGTCACAGTTTTGATGGTTGGAATTATTCTTGGGCTAAAGTCATAGCTTAGTAATTAAAAGAATTTGCTGCTGTTGTAGTGGACCCAAGTTTGGTTCCCAGCACCCATATGGCAGCTCATAGTCATCATGTAATTCCAATGCCAAGGTATTTTACCCCTCTTCTGACTTCCATCGACAAGAGTGATGCACATGGTGCACAGGTATCCATGCAGGCAAACATTCCTAACATAAAGTAAAAATAAAATTTCACATATATATATATATTTCACCATATATATATATATATTTCACATATATGTATATATATATATGTATATATATATATATATATATATATATATATCAAAACAGCTAAAACAGCTAATATCCATACAATGCTCCTCAATAGTTTGAACTTTTTTCACTTTATTTAGTTTCAATTCTCCTATCATCAGCTGATGTGTTGGATGTCCACAAAGTAAAGATTTTATGTCTGTCTTTGTATTTACAATGAAAAAAATAACCTGGAGGATATAAAATTATGAGTCAAATTGTTTTGGTATTTTGTTCATTTTGTTTTGATTTCTATCAGCTGTCTGTGAGTCTCATGGTACCTTTGCAACTATTCCAACATGTCTATAGGAAAGCAAGAACTTTTAAAATACCATAAAATATTTTCCCTTTTAAAAGATGTACTTCGCTATTTTTAAGTCCGTGTGTGTTTGTGCCTGTGTATGTGCACAGACACATGAATGAGGCGGACACAGAAATCTTAAGAGAATGCAACCTGATAGGAGGCTGACTGGTAGAAGAACCTGAGGCTACTTTGAATATTGTTACCTTGTTAGAAACCTTCCATAATTGTGTTTGCTTTACTGTCTGGTATTTCATTTCACATTTTCCCCAACTCCTGACATTCAGTAATTTATGAATGTCAAAAAGATACCCTCAGCCAGTGATTTTCCACAAAACAGTTAAATTCTATGGTCTATTTTCTTTAGCATACACACACACACACACAACACACACACCACACACACACACACGAATGCTTGATGTGAGATCAGTAAAACATAACATGTATGCCTAACTAAAGCTAGTGAAGGCCGTCTACCCATCTGTACCTCAGTAAGATCCATGTCTGACATTTGTTGTCAAGAGTCATTCTGTAAATTCTGTAAATTGGCATTTGATAGTTACCAAACCAAAACTGGTCATGAGAAGTAAGAGTTATAGGAGAAAACCTCATTTCCTCCTTTTAGTGATTTACTTGGCTCTTTTCAATTCTCTGTGTGTTTGGACCTGTATATCTGTATGTGCATATTCATGAGGATGCCACAGGAGTCTTCAGAGGATACTGCATCCCCTGGACTTGGGGTGATGGACCATAAAAGTTGGCTGCTGGGAAGCGAACAAAGATTCTCTGGAAGACCTCATTTTCTTACCCTTGCCTTTATTCATGTGTATAGATATGTTGAGGCCAGAAGACAGCCTTGGGTGTTATTCTCAGGAGGACTCTCTACCTTCTTTGAGACAAGACCTATCACTGGCCTGAGAGCTCACAAATTACGCTCAAATGGCCCATGAGTGATCATTCTACATCCTTCTACCCTGCACGAAATTACATTCTCATACCTCGTATACTCGGTATTCTTACCTGAGCTCTATGGAAAACCTCTGGTGCTCATTCTTTTGAGGGAAGCACTGTGTGTGTGTGTGTGTGTGTGTGTGTGTGTGTGTGTGTGTGTGTGTGTGTAGAGCCCAGAAGCTGGAATTCCTTATTGCCCTCCATCACTGCCTGTTTTGATTTTTGAGGCAGGTTTCTCACTGATCTGAGCTCATTAATTTAGGTAGACTGGATATTCAGTGGGCTCCCGAGAGCCGTCAGTCCACCCTCATACCCAGTCTGACAGGTGCTGGAGTTCCAGACTTACCTGTTACCATGCCTGGCCTCTTCCTGAATAATGAAGATCCAGACTGAGGTCCCCAAGCTGGGACATCTTAGGCAAAGCCTTCTCCCTATTCCCTCACTTCTTGTTCGTATGGTCTTGCTAATTTTCGGTAAAATAAAGTCTTAATATCTAAATAAATTATTCATATATTTTAATCCAGAAGAGATGAGAAACCTGATAAATAAGGAAAAGAATGCATTTTATAAGAGTTTTTTTTTACATACCCTACACCGTTTTTTAAATTTTTCAAAAATTTCTGCTGCATATGAATATTTTTGTTTCCCACTTAGAATACATTATTTGCAAGCACCCATAGAAAATAAGTTTAAAGGTCATCAATAACAAATATTATTAGCTAGAAAATCAACAAGATAAATGCTTAGTTTTTAAACATTACAAGGTAGTAGTTGGATTAGGTCTTGCCTTGGATAGAAAGAAAAGTTCAAAGTTTGCCCCATTTTTTTTGTTAATATTGCATCCTCATTTTCTAGTTTCCCACCAGTGTGACACTAACCTCCTGTGGCCCGTATTCCTTTACAATTCACATCCAGCATTTGCACTGCATGAGCAAATGGCAGGAGTCAAATTAGAAATGTCAACAAGGTCTGGAAAATTCTATAATTCCCAGGAGTCGTCAGGCAGTTGTTTGGAATGAGCCAGATTTGGAGGACAGTTGCGGTTCCCCATGAATATGAAAATGCACTTTAATTGAAGGCTTAATGCAGGGAACAGCCTATCCCTTCGCTCAAAGGCGTTTGTGAAGCTACATCTCAGAAGCAATCTCATGTTCAAATTTCCCAAAGGAAATTATATTTTAAAGTCCTCTGAATCGAAATGTTATTATTTTCATTTGATTACATATTTAAATGTTCAGAATTGTAGCTTTAATTAGAATGCCATCTAAGGTTTTCAGTCTGGGGAACTTCATTGGTTACTATGTTTTGTTTTGCATCCTAACTACTTAATTTCCAGATCTTATTTAGAACATAAACAAAAAAGCCCTGAATATTGTCAGCTAACATGTTTTCCCTTTTGTTTGTTTTTCGTTTCTTTATGTTTGCAGTGACAGGGATCAAGCTCACACTAGGCAAGCACTCTACCAATGAAATACATTCCTGATGCCCAAATTTGTTTGGATCACAGAATTTTACCAATTATTTTAATGATTCACTGTCAAATTTAGGGAATATCGTAGAGTATTCTACAGATTTATACTTATTTTAATAAAATGTATGTTTTTATTTATATAAACATAGTTTGTAGAAAATGTATATAGTTTTTTTTTGCCTGAATGCATGTATGTGTGCCATGTGCCTGCCTAACAGAGTCTAGAAGAGGCCAGAGATCTTCTGAAACTAGAGTTGCAAATGGTTGTGAGCCATCACTTGAGTACTTGGAAATTGAACCCTGGTCCTTTGCAAGAGCTGCAAATGCTCTTCACAACCATGCCATCTCTCTAGCCCCATACAACATTTTCTTAAAAGAAAAATTGATATGGTGATAGCAGCTGCTTAATCCCAGCATTTTAGAGAGGTGGAGACCTGTGAGTTAGAGGACAACTTGTGGTTCATATAGTGATTTCCAGACCTGCCAGGGCTCCACAGTGAGACCCTGTCCCACAACAACAACGACAACAACAAATTAAAATTGAATAAGAAAATACCCTACATGTCTCAGGTCTCATAACAGCAGAGTAAGCGATTGAGGTTGAGATGTGGGTAGGAGTCTACTTAACATAGAAAAGGCCATAGTATAACAGACCAGGAACTGAAAGCCCTGTGCTAAGAGGATCTAGCACATCAGGTTTTCTTCCTGCAGAAGTCAGGGCTATAAATCTCCACTTCACTCAAGATGAAGAGATTTTGGAGAATGGTTCTAGGAAATGCTATTCTCTGATCAGACTTCAGTCTTGAAAATGCTTAAGTTTGCACTTTTATGTAAGATGAAATGAGTAAATTTTTTTCTCTGAAAATTAAATTTTGTTTTTTGGTTAAAAGTAATTTCTGAAAAAGAATTTTGTCATTTTTTTTCTGATTATCAATGAATCCAATGCTTGCTGTGATGAGTCACACAAATAAAGACGAGGGACTGTTTAGTTATGAAAAATAAAGAACAGAATTTGACGTTGCATAAACTTTCAAGTATCATGTAATTTTGTCCTTCTTGTGCCTGAGAGTTTAAGTAAGGCAATTATTGTTTCAATTTTAGTTACAGAAAAATTTGAACATAATTTTGTTATAAAGTTGTTAGTGTTATTGAAACATGAATATTTTAAGGAATTGTATTATGTTTTGAAGTTTTAAACTACTAATAATTATCAACACTTTAAGATCACTTATCTTGATTCATATTTGCTTTGAGTTAAAGGCTACAGCTACCTGTCTTGAATTGCTGTGTACTATACTAATTGCACAGTATAAAGATGCTTTTCTCAGTCTTCCATAGAAAGTAATTTGTACTCTTTTATAAGTTATAGCAAATGAAATCACTCAGAAAAATGTACACCCCTGAGTATTGATCTAAGTTGTTAGCAAATATTTGTACTCTCATCTACTAAGGTGTTGTAGATAAAAAGATAATTTGAAATTTTCAGTTCTAGACCAGCCCTTGGAATCTAGTAAATAGGTACATAGGTATATGGATAAGTCGATGGTTAACATCAGTAATTATTAATTTACATTTGTCATGAGCAACTTTTTTTCTTATCTCAACAAGTGGATACTGTTTTATAAGATTGAACATTAACATTTAAATTCATTGTCACGCTCAGATAAACCAGGCTGTATGAGTCGTGAGCACTGAAAATGATGAAGGCATATATTTGCTATTCCTGAGAAAATGTAAAAGTTCTAAATAACAAAATGAATTATGACATACCTTAGCAGTCAACTCACAAGTTCTTAAAATACAGAAGACTTCATAAGACTGTCAGAGGAGAATCATGTTACACGTAGAACACTCAAGTCTAAATATTTTGGAGAGTAAAATGACACAGCAATATTGGAAAATTTACAGAGTATTACAAAATATGAAAACAGATGGTTTATCATAAAATTCATGAATATTGGTGCAAGTGGAGGTCTGAAATTATTAGTATGCCTTGGAAAAAATCAATTTGACCAAAAAAATGCTTTATGTTGATCAATTTCTAGAATGCTTTCTGAGAAAAGTAACTTACAGTTTTTCACATGTATCATAATGATGAAAAAAAAGCACATCAACATATGTCACTTTCAGTTTCAAGCAAACAAATTTTATTCTAAATTACATGAAAGGAGAAAAATAGAAAGATAACCGCAGGTGAAGTTCACTTGAAAGACTAAGGCAAGATTGTCAGTTATCCTGGCTTTCATACAGAGCCAATGTGGAGGTGCTAAACAATTCAAGAAAAGGTCCAGTGTAGCTAGATTAGTAACACTGGTGGGAAAAGTCTAACTGTGTTTAAAGTCACAGATGGATTAAATTAAAAGCACTGAGGAATTCAAATGTTTGGTAAGCATATTTTGTTTAAATCTGATATCCACATATTTGTCTATTTTCCATATATTAGCTATAAATAATTATACAATGTAAAATGGAGACAAGAATGGAGCACAGAAACTACTCAGTGTTAGATTGTTTTGGAATCTGAGCAAACCACGCAAATTAATTTCTGCATTTCTAAAACAATGCATGTTTCTGTTAATTTTCCATTACTAATCTGCTCGGAGTTCACTGATTCCTTAAATAGTTTATATAGTAAATTAGACCTTAAAACTGATTTACCATTTGCAGAATATTTACACTGAGAAATGTAATCTAAAATGCAAATATACAGAAAACAGTTCAGACCCCCTAAAATGTTGGCATTCAAAATAAATGTCATGTATAACTCTGATACAAAGATGAAATAAGCCTTTTTTTGCATCAATTTTAATTGCTACATGCCCAAGAAGAGGATTTGAAAGAGTCAGATACAAATTCATAGTTAGCTTCTTCACCTGCAGAAGAAGTGACATACTCTTTGGTTTGTCCTTAATGTTTTCCTTGGTAATAAATAAAATAAGATAGGAAATAAATAAATAAATAATAAATAAATAAATAAAATGGGAGCTTGATCTTGCTCTCTTACTGTCCAAATACTAAAATAAGGTGAATACAGAGGGTAACTTTTTCAGTAATTCAAAATACTAGCATGTTTCTCTAAACTTTACCAAATTTTATACTAAAATTTATTTTGTAACAAATAATTTTAAAAATATGTTTTAATAAATTAGTCATTGAATGTGCTAGAAATTAAATTAAGTTTCCCGAGAGTTGGTCTAAGTTTTGCTATCTGGTGAATTATTCTTGTTAAAATTACTCATAGGCATAAAACCTGATTTCCATTAGCTGCATTGAGAGCACCCCAGATCGATGTCCCCCCAAAGATCAGATTTCATACTGCACTCAGTACCGTGTTGGAAAAGTCCACAGCATGTACATTCTGCTACAATTTTCAAGGCAATAATATTCTAAGTTAATATTTATCATAAATGTGAATTTAAATTTTACATAAATATGAATGTGAATTTTTACTGATAAATCAAATTAAGTAATCTATTCCTTTCAGCAAAGAGTTTGCCTGTCAGTAAGTGTCAATTATACATGGTGGATCGTGTTATGATGCAGCAGTTTCATGCCAAGTGACTAAAAGATGTCTGTTGTTAAAGAACTGTCAGTAAGATGTTTCTTCGGCTCTAATATTAGCAGAGTGGCTTTACTTTCATCTCTTAAAAATGCAATTTAAATTAGAAAGGCTTGATTCTGAATCATCCAAACAGACATCTGATTAAGTGGTAGGAAAGGGCGCTCTTGAAAGAACAATTCTTCCTGTGGCAAAATGATCATCTATTGTAATGAAAGGATTAGCTAAATAATTAGTATTGCTCCTCATTAGCCACAGAGCAGGGAAATTGTAGGAACATCATAAAAGGACGTGGAGGACAAGGCTTAGGTTCAAACACAGATTTTAGGCTGTGATAATTTGACCATATTTAATAACTGACACAAAAGAAGCAATTTTACTTCTGAGATAAAGCTGGTACTTACTTTTATTATCTTTCTCTATTGATGTTTTTGTAATAAATGCAAGTTCACAGATAGTGCCATTTCACTCAGTTTCTGATATGCAAATGACCAAGGTACGCTGTTGTTCTAATCACATAGAGGCCGATCTTGTAATTTATTTTGAGTTACACTATTACAGACCATTTCATATTACCAGTTGTATTAAAGATTTTTTTTCAAATCCCATTGGGCTAAACTGTTTCTTCACCAAAATGTAGATGCTTTAGGTGTAGCCCTCTGTGTGACTGTTCTCAGAGGGGAAGAGCTTATGAAGCCATTTGGGCGAAAGATATCATAAGAATTGTACAGTCCCCTGGAAGGCCTGGTGTCTTTGTATGAAGGGGATGAGAAACAATCTCTCTGTCTTTCTCTCAAATTCCCACCTTCCCTCTCTCCCTCCCTTCCTCCTTTCCTCTCTCTCTTCTAGCTTCCTTAACTTTACATGCATAAACAGATACATGTGTCATCTTGGGTTAACAGCCATCAGGAAGCCAAGAAGGACACCCCCACATGAAATGCTATTGACAAACCTTTCACCCATACACCCACTAACCCTCAGAAGTATGAGAAAATACGTTTCTGTTGTTTAAGCCATCAAGTTGTGATATTCTTTGTGACATCCCAAGCAGAACAAATTCAAATTTCTTTGACAGATCACTTGCTGTAGTCTGAAACTCTTGAAAGTAAATGTAACACAAGGAATAGAAGGTTTAGTTGTTCTGTTCAACCCCTGCTGTGTATGTTTAGAACTAGTTTTATATCACTAGTTCTCCACTATCCCTGTTTATGTGGTTCAGAACTGTTTGTCCTCCATCCTTGTGCCATATGCTTTAGAACTGCTTGGGTGCTCAATGGAGATGTATTAGATTCTTTTTGAATTTAATTCAGGAGTTTGTTTTTTTCTGTTTTGTGTTGTTGTATTATTGTTTTTATTGCTGTTGGTTGCTGCTGCTGCACCTGCTGCTGCGTTGGTTTGAGATAAAAATCTCACATTGTTTCCATGGCTGGCTTGGACCTCCTGAATTCAATCGGCCATTATGCCAGCTTCCTATGTGTCTAAGAGTGCCATGCTCTACCACACTGAACTTAATCTCGAATCTCACTTTCCAGATTTCACCTTGATGTGATTGAACTGTTGAAATGTATTCATGCTCACAAACTTAATAGATAAACAAGTTCATCTTTCTAGTTGGAAAGGAAACTTCAGATGGGAACATACCTGTTATGAATAAGTTAACACATCTCATAGGGAAATTTCATGCATTGTTTAATTGGTACATGAAAGAGAAAAATTTATTCAGTTACCAACTTTTTTTAGAAGAGAAAAACTAATATCACAATACTATGATGGCTTCTCTTTGTTTTCTGAACACAACATCCTGCATTCAATGAGTCATACTGGTATATTGCTATTTTGTTTTCTATGCAGATAATATTATCCTGTCCTTGTTATAAAAACAGGTTGTATTTTAGAATAATTTTGGGATGTTTGAGTTTGTTTAGCGTTTCATCCACTTAGTTGAGTATGAGAAACAAGGGTATTTGTTTGTTTATTCTCCAAATCCTTTTTCGTTTTTATTTTATGTTAATCACTGAGTTTTGCCTGTATGTATATATGTGCACTACGTGTGTGCTGGGTTCCTATGAAGGCCAGAAGAGGGTATTAGATTCACTAAATCCAAGGTTATGCACAGTTGTGAGCGGCTATGTATATGCTAAAAATAGAACGCAGCTCCTCTGATATAGCTGTCAGTGCTCTTAACCACTGAGCTACCTCTCCAGTCTAGTCGAACATTATTTTGAAAAACTCATTTCGTTTTCTATTGTTAATGATTTTATACAAGGTTTCCTATGAGGTTCTTTATGAAAGTCTCACTTAGGTTTGTTAGATTCTTAAGGTGTTTAGTGACTCTGTCAATAAGTATGGGATGGGTTTTTTTGTGACAGTAAAATAACAAACTGGGTAAACACAATCATTGAATCAATGTCAAAAATCTATTCAGAAATCAGTCTGGCACCACGTCGTTTTCCCCTATTTGCGCAGGCATTGGTGGCTTCCCTTCTCTAGATAAGAGTCGCTGGAAGTCTGCAGTGGCAAAGGGACCAGAGGTAGGAACATAAGGGAATGGAGGTTGCAGAAGGATGGAGTTACTTTCCTTGATGTCTTAGTGACTGAGCAATGTTGGGTCTTGTAGGTATTTGGGCTGATACTTCCTCATAGGGAGGGATCCTAAGTATTTAGTGAGTGGGGAATCTTGTTTTCTGTAGTTCCATTGAACAAAATTCAGTTCCTCTGGTCTATGCCAGATGTCTCCATTTCTCTGACTATTTTAGATTTTCCCCACTTACTTACCTCACGGACTTTATAAAAAGAAGAAAGTGCTGTATGCTTCATGTCAACCTTAGTAGACGCAAGGCATCAGGCCAAATCAGGACATGATTAGCATCAATGTTTTATTGTGTCCCTTTTGTATTTCATTCTGTGCTTTATCTCATATTCTTTCAATTTGGCCAATATTTAAGACATTCTCAGTGTACCTCCCAGTCAGCACATAAGCTAAGGGTAGCTCGGTGTTTGCAGCTGTTACTCTAGGTCCTGCTCTTAATAGTCACAACTGGGAAAACAATTGAGTAAGTCAAGAATACTTAGTTGAATTCAAGAGTCTGCATCACCATATGTAACTAACTTCGTTATTAAGACCATCTTCACCAGTTTTGTACTGTTTTATTGTTGTTGCTGAGATTACTAACACACGTGTAGATTGCCTAAGTGCCAGCACCTCCTACACTACAGCGCACTGAAGGGACGTCACCTGCCCTTTCATAAGTAGCTTTCAGAACCAAGACTTCCAGTGTCCATTTTACGCTAGAACCAGAGAGTACACAAGATGGTTTCTAAATTCGCTCCATTTGTATTGTCAAGGTTCATGAAGCTCAGTAGTGTAGAGAAAGTTGTTTATAAATTTTAAATGAATATCCAAAGATTTGTAAGATGTCTGGTCTATGCTATAATTTTCTTACTGTCTAGCAGAGAGTACAAGTGAAATTTTGTGTTTCTCATTTCTAAAAGGGAACCACAGAGGGAAGAAAAGAAAAATTATATGTGTGCAATTCAATGTCTCAATAAATTGGAAGCTGAAATCAGATGTATCATCAGCTAGCTTCGATGATGGCTATAACAAGTGACAGGCCATTCAGAGGTTGGAGAAGAGAGATAATGAAATCTTAAATTAAAATAGCTCCCACAACAGATTGACAGTACTGTTCACAGCAAATTAAAAAAGGATTGACAATTGGAGAGAAAATAGCTGGTTGGAATCTGAGATGAGGACTTTTAAAATCATCTGTCATTTTGCTTCATGGATAAAATCTTAACTGAGGTCTCAGTAGAGATAAAAATGCATTTAAAATATTTCTAAAATCCTACTAAATGGAGAAAGATATTTAAGTGAGTTATGAAATTCAAGACACCTTTGTCTTACGATAAAAAGACCATATTTCAAAGCGTGAAAGAATAAGCTTTACAAAGGGTCAGATGGGTTCCAGAAGTGTCGTCATTCACTCAATCCCAGTCATACACTGCTGACAACTGACTGAATAATGGTATATGAGGTTTTGAAACATACTGCAGAAGTTGTGCAATATTGTGTTGATACCAGACTTTTCTCATTTTGTTTCAGTTTTATAAATAAAAAAACATTCAAAATAATTGTTTATATATTTAAAAAATTTCAATATTTTAATATTGTACATAGTGCTACCCCTTTAAGTTTTTTAGTTTACATAGCTTTGAAACTAGGAGAAATTTTATTACACATGTATGTTTTCTAAATTATCATGTAAAAGTAAAGTAATCCTGACATGAAGAAGATTCCTAAGTGGGGACTCTTTAACAGTGGCCTACGGGTCTTCACACTAAACTATGATGAAAACCTAGGAGTAAAACAAACAGAATGGAAGGAGTGAAAAATCAAGGAAAGTGACAGTGCAAGAAAGATAAGTATGACTGTGAGGCAGTGGCCAGGAAACGCTACTGGACTCATGGTCCCACCTCCACTCTTCTCCTGACTGCACCTCATGCAGTAATGATGGAGAGTGAGGAAGACACTGACCAGCTGTAGGAAATCATGGGAATGAAGTGACTGTGCTGTCCCTCTGTGTGAGGGCTTACTTGCCCCAATCACTTCAGCCACACATCATCCACCGCCATTCCTGTATCTCTTTCTCTTTCAATTGGTCCAGAACTTCACTCCCTGCTCTGTTATATAAAATGTCTTTAATATTATATTTGACCACTTAGAAAAGAGGAAAAAATGAAAGTTTCAGTACTGGAGATAGATTCAGTGTTAGAGCAGTTGCAGCTCCCTCAGAGCACTGCAGTTGCCTCAAAGGCAATCGTCACTGCAGTTTCAGGACAGCTGAAACCATCTTCCAGGCTTTGTGGACACCAGGGACACTCAACAACTCACACACATAAAATAAAAATAAATAAATTGTTTTGAAATCTGAACAAAATAATTGTTTTGACCAGTATCTGGAACATGACATAGCAATTCCTCAGCGTTGTTTCCTGGTCATGAGACTCAGTTGTTCTTTCCCCTACTTTTATCATTAATTTCAAGAAAACTCAATGGGTAGGGCTAGGCCATAGTTCCTGGAAGTGTAACATGCAGAGACAGTGGAAGGCTTTACATTGAAAGGGTTGATTCTTTAATGTGGATGCCATTTCTTATATGCAAAATTGATTCACCACTTAATCTTCACCTTTTGCAAATCATTATTCCTTATTGACCTGAAGAGTATTTTCACGCCATAATAATTTCTATTTCTTCATCTCCATAATCATCAGCTTCTTGTAAAATTAAAAACAAAATAAAAGAAATAAATCCACAAGAGGAAGTAAATAACCAGAAAACTGGTTGCATAATTTTCAGATTTATGTTTAATATTTTTTCATAAATAAATGGATATAATTGATAATTTCACAGCTTACTGTTACAGAGCAGTGAACAATTTTTATCCTCAAATTAAAAACAAGTTTTTTTTTTTTTAATGAATTGTTTCATTCACAGTTCTGTCTGTGAATACATGTATCTGATAACATCACGTATATTTTAATTTTCTAGTTTTTTAATCTTATAATTTCTTTATGTAGTTAGGATATATACACATGTATATATACCATATATGTAAGGCATATATGTATGTATATATAAATAATATGTATTTATATATATGCCATATGCATATATTTGATTTATATATGTGCATATAACAACAATCAATGAAAACAGAAAGCAAGGAGGTGTATTGCGAGTGTTTGGAGAGAGGAAAGGAAAAGAGAAATGATATAATCTCAAGTAACAAAAATTATAATTTAATAAAATAGAATTACTTTTAATCCCTGATATCTATTTTTAAAAAAATGATATGTTATACCAAATATTAGTATACCATTCAATTATTTATAATTGAAACAGAGCTATTTGAAAAGTTAACTCTACAAAGGGCTGAATTTTTTTATTACAATTTAACACATAATTCCACATCAGTGTTTCTGAAAAATTTTCAAGAAGTCTAAGCATCCTTCAATTATCTACATGATAAAACTGAATGCTAAATTTTAAAACAATGTTATGTAATGATTTAGATAGGATACCATTTATATACTTTTATTTTGCTTAGGTCAGTTTTAATATTTACTGATACATAGAATTCACTTCTACCACAACTTTTGTAAAGTAAGCCCTACTTTCATATATTCTAAAACAGACTATAGATAGATGAAACATAGGTAGATAGATGATAAATGATAGGTAGGTAGATAGGTATGTAGATAGATAAATAGATAGATAGATAGATAGATAGATAGATGATAGTAGATAGATAGATAGGATGGATAGGTAGGTAGGTAGATAGGTAGATGGTAGATAAAGTACTAATTGGCTGTAATTATGTTTAACTCTCACAAGAATGGGGAAATCAATATAAAAGTGAAAATATTATATGCAAACTATATTGAGACTTCAAAATCTGAGCTGAGTTTTATTATTGAATATATTTAAAGCATGTACATAAGTGTAGCAACACACAAACATAAAATGTGTCCTGCTGGTTTTATCTTGAAGCATCAATATTTATCCACTACTCTTTATTGTATTTGTATCCTATTTGTAAAATTATTAAGTAATTCAATCTGAATTTGTTTGCCTAATAATTTCTCAACAAATGTTTAAAGTGTAAAAAATTCAGAGGCAGACGTGATGGCTCATGTCTGTATTCTCAGCATTTGAAAGATGATGGCAGGTATAGTAAGGATAAAGACCGAGCCTTTCAAGTCATATTCCAGGTCTCTGAGCAACCTTGGCTATGCCAAAGGTAAATTAGACATAGGAAAACAGAAATACTGAATTCTCCAGAAAGCCTTAAGGCTAACTTTTAAGACTTAAATACATTGTGAAGATTTCCCTAGAGCTACAAAATAAATGTCACTGCTACATTTATGCTGAATATTCTTTCTCTTTAATCTGGGCATTATGAATGTAGCATATATAAAAAAAAAAAAGTCATGACTCTCACTTTCTTGTGTGGTTAGATTATAGCTAATTGAATGCAAACACCAACAGTTTTAAACTTAATGTCTTACTCATTTTCAGTTGACAGTCAGATGAAAATATTACACAATTATATAAATCTTACATGTTTAAGTAATATATCTAATTTATTAGCTCATTTTATAAAACTCTAAATAATTTATGGTCCCCAGTATGTGGTGTTAATGGCTACTACCACTGACTAAATTACAGTGCTATTAATTTGTGACAAAATTTAATAGAATTAACATGTGCTCTGTAATCACTAGGGCAGAAGCCAAATCTAAATTAAGACATTTGAATTCAGCTTGCATAAGTAGGTCTGGGGGAAAAAAAATCTATGTAACTGTCCACACACATAGACATTGTTGCACTGTCGGAACGATGCATCATAGTATAATACCTTTGTAGTAATCTTTTTTAAGTATCTTAACCTAAGCCTTTCTCATTACTTCTTATAAAAAACAATGAGTGGATAATGCAAATTTAAAAAATAAAAATCATCACTTGAACAAATTGAATGATTACAGAAATTGCTGATTTCCAGCTTAGCAAGACAATGTGATTTATTTTAATTAATTAGAAGTGTTATGTTGGAAGTGGACATTTTTATTTATGCATTTGTCTTTTGAATATCTTCTGCTAAGTACATTTTCATGGTTTGTTAATTTGTGGGTTAATCGTGGAGAAGACACAAATCACTCTGTCACCTGTGTTCCAGGTGAATACCTACCCCATGCGTTTTGCCAAACGCCTCGCCCAAGCCTTTTGGAAGTGCTTTGGACACACTGGTTCCTGTGGCTTTGCTGCAGGGAATCTGGGAACTCTGTTCTAAGTCACATTAAGTCTGTCGTTAACTTCTGCAGGTCACATGATTGAAACCTATACAGATTTCATCTTTTCCCCAGTCTTCTGTGTGTAGGAAATCGCCGAAAGAGAATGTATTCAGTAATACTATATTGACTCTTCACAGTTATGTATATTAATTTGTATTTGGTACAAATAATGAGTGCTGGAATTCAGTGTAAAATATTGTCAAATATTTTCATTTCCTTTTTAATTAAGTACGTTATTTATTTACATTTCAAATGTTGTCCACCTTTGCCACCCCCTCCCAAAACTCCCCTCCACATTCCCCCTTCCCCTTTACCTCTAAGAGGATGCTCTCCCACCCAACCATCCACTCCCACCTCACCCCTCTAGCATCCCCCTTCTCTGGAGCATCAAGCCTCCACAGGACCAAGTGCATTCCCTTTCCACTGAGGACAGACAAGGCTGTCCTCTGCTACATATGTATAATGGGGTCATGGACAGGCCCATATATGCTCTTTTGTTGGTGGTTTGGTCCCTGGGAGCTCTGAGCGTCAGGTTAGTTGATACTTTTGTTCTTTCTATGGGGTTGCCATCCCCTTCAGCTTCTTCAGCCCTTTCCCTAACTCGTCCATTGGGGTCCCCTGGTTCAGTCCAGTGGTTGGCTGTGAGTGTCTGCATCTGACTTAGTTGCTGGCAGAGCCTCTCAGAGGACAGCCATGCCAGGCTCCTGTCTGCAAGCACATCTTGGCATAAGCAATAGTGTTAGGGTTTGTTGTCTGTGCATGGGATAGATCCCAAAGTCTCTGCATGATCTTTCCTTCAGTCTCTGCTCCATATTTTTGTCCCTGTGTTTCCTTTAGACAGGAACAATTCTGGCTTATAAATATTGAGATGGGTGAGTGGCCCCATCCCTCAACTGGGGGCCATGCCTATCTACTGAAGGTATTCTCCCAGTTTCTATCTCCCCAATGAGCCAAATGTTGGACATTTTGGCTAATGTCATTCCCCACTGGGTCCTAGTTGCCTCCTCGTGTACCCAGTGTCTGGAATTTCATTTTTTAAAAAAAATCCTTGTACATAAATCATGGTTTCACCGTTACTTATAAATTTCAAAAATATATTAATCTCTGCTTAGAAAAATTACATTACAGCATTTACCAGAACTCATAAGGTTAAAGCAATCAATAGATGACAATTAAAAAGACTGGCTCAAAAACAAATAAAAAGAGTAGCCTTAATTAACTTGATCATCATTTTAATTTCCTTCAAGACACATATGTCCACATAAATATGAGTATTTTTATATAAAACTCATTCCAGATTAAATGAAACAATTTGCACAAATCTAATATTAAAAAAGTTTCATCCAGATCAAGGTTATACTTTGATGATTTATATGTTTTTAAATTAATTTCTAAATTTTCTTTGAGAATATATTCATGAATACTTTATATCATTTGTACTCCTCCCTCTAATACTATTTTTATATTGATAGAATTTTAACTTTTTCTGAACTTGGAAAGAAGGAAATTATGTGGAAGTGTGTACCAAAGTCACATGTTTGAGGGCAGTGCTCAGTTTACTGACCATGTCAAAATGCTCCAAAACCACCAAGAATGCAAATGGAACATGTTTTACCTCTCAGAAGAGATCAATTGAAGCCAATAATTTTTGTTTAGAGGATTTGATTTAAAGAAAAAAGAAAAAAAAACCATCCTATAGAATAACTAAGAAGATTAATTGATAGGAGATGGTTTTTCTGCTCTTGTATTTGAGAGCATGAATGCAGGAGGATGCCTTTTCCTAACATGACAAAGAAACATGTGCTCAGTGTCTTTTAAATGTTTAGAAAGTAGGCAAGGCTTGTGTTTCTGTCCACATACACGGCCCCAGTGAGGTCTGGACAGTGTAGAGAAGGCTAGCATAACTAAGCACTTTATTACATCAGTGACTATTAACACAATTGGTACATATCCATTTAGATAAGAAACAGTCAAAATGGGTATACTTCCTTGTTTAAGAGCATACAGTGTTAAAAACAAGCAAAAAAGCCAGCATATTAAACTATAAGAAAAATGCTCTTGTTTTTGATTTTAATAAAATATGTTGTTACATGTTTTACCTTTAGAAATATTTAATAGTACAGGCAGGAAAAGTAGCATGCATATAAAGAATTCCGAATGATTAAGACAGACATATAAAAGATTTACTTTCCTTTATTTGGAACATTTAAAGAAACTGACATATAGTAGGAAAGATTCAGGCTTCTAGCACTTTTTAATATAAAAATATGAATCAGATTAATAAGAACACACATACACACACACATACACACACACACACACACATATGGAGAGAATAGGAAAATTAATAGTAAAATTAACTTCAATATGTCATCAAGGTTTATAGCAGAGGATGACTATTTGCTTAAAATTAAATTGGATTTCTTATTTAACATGGACTTAATTTCTATTTTATGAAATGTACTCTCAGGTATTAAATTTTAAAGTCAAGTGGTTTTCTCTCTAGGAATGAGAATCTGAAATATTTCTAATTAAGTCCCATCAACCATGCCTTCTTCTGAATGACAGTGAGTGGCATTTGTGTGATCAGATCCTCAGGTGTAGACTTAGCCATTTTTGAGGGTCAGAGTTGCCAAGGAATTTCAGAAGACAACCACAAAATTGTGTTCCTGGGACAGAGTTGGTTTCTGATGTCTTAGTAAATCATGCATGGATTCTGTGGTAGAACTTTTTTTTTTTTAAATGTATTTCTTTATTTTTTGTTTTTATTTTTTATTGGATATTTTATTTACTTACATTTCAAATTTATCTCCTTTCCTGGTTTCCCCTCTAGAAACCCCTTTATCCCATCTTCCCTCCCCTGCTTCTATGAGGGTGCCCTCCCACCCACCCAATCCTGTCTCCCTGCCCTGGCATTCCCCTACACTGGGAAATCGAGCTTCTGGGCACCAGGACCAAGCGCTTCTCCCACTGATGCCAGATAAGGCCATCCATCCTTTGCTACATATGCGGCTGGAACCATGGATCCTTCCATGTGTACTCTTTGGTTGTGGTTTAGTCCTGGAAACTCAGGGGGGAGGAGTCTGGTTGGTTGATATTGTTCTTCCTATGGGGTTGCATATGGCCTTCCACGCAGTGCAATTTCTGAGCCTCAGCTCTTGAATAATCTGTAAGTTTAGAGGCATGATGGTCTGTCCTATCCTGCTACGCTGCACAGGCAGAGGTGGCCTTAGTCAGAGCTAGACTGTTCCTGGCTAATTGATTTAAGACAATAGCTATTATGGACAAAGTCAAGTATTCTAAAACGTATTTTAAAATTACGAAGTTTTCTTGAGTTTCAGTATCTTATTTGTATTATCTCTATCTGATAGGCCAGGACTTGCAAGAATTCATAATCAGCGTATTTATTTATTTTAGTGTACATGAAAGTCATATTTGACAGCCACGTTTGTTGTTTTCCTTAAATTCAAACAATAAACACCCAAGTGTCTTGCTCACCGATTCTTTGCTATAAGGAGTGTCACTTAGGAGGCTTTGATCCACGTGTTGCTTCCTTTTAGCAACTCTTCTGTAAATGGCTTGATTTTTGATTCCTCGAATATCTACAGGCTCAAAGTAGTTGCATTGTTTCTAGTTCCCTAGTTCAAAGAGAGAGCATCAACTCTCTGACACTACAGAGACTGTTAACTCTCTATTCACATGCTGACTGTCATCTAATTCCACCCTCATTATCCTCCCCACGCCCTTTTCATTGAACAACTCTTCTATGGACATCTCACAGTCACCTCCTATTTTATTCAAAACTGAATGTATCATTATTGATCCCAAATACACTGTTTTAATACTGTTGTCATTAGAACCAGCAGGGTACTCCTGCCAACAAGCCAGCCTCCTCGTGTTTCCTGCCCTTTGTGGTCCAAGTCCACAGGTTATTTTATTTCTCCTTAGCATGCCTAGTGCTACCTTGTGAGCACACAGTGATGTTAGCACAACATAAATGAGATTTTCATCTTGTGTTTTCAATTCATTAATTTGTTGATTTGCAGCCCAACTTCACTCTTATTCCACACTGACTCCTGAATGAAGTCTGAGGAGAAAATATGATTTTCTTTTTTGTCATAGCTAATTCTAATTCTCATAATAATTTTTTTGTATTCAGCATATCGGGATTAGTCAAAGTATATATTTAATCTCATTGCTGTCATCCCACAATCTCCTCCCATTTTCCCTTTTGAATAATTCTAAAGCCTTATGGTTATTTTAGTCTGGCACCCAGTATAGGATGCCCAGGAGATTGGCCATCTAGACAACCATCTTCCCACCTTGCAGAATATATTGTCTCTCCAACCGTTTACTGAGCTTCTGATAACAATGTGTTGTCAGTTGGCTGTGACCCACAGTGGAATTTGATTGGCATTACCCACTTACGTTTCATCGTCTCCATTAAAGTCAGAGTAATTAAAACAAGCAGTTACGATTTATTTGCAATCGAATATTGAGAATCTCAGCTAGGATTATTAAAATGTCTTAAAGGAGAAAAAGCTTTTTCTTTTAAATGATGCAATGTTTGTTTTGTGTACTCTAGTGTTTTAATTCAAAGCTAGGATTCAACACATTATAATAAAATCGGGCTGATGTGCAGTTCTACCTCCTCAAATGATAGCATTTTCAATGTCTTTCATATGTCGGGAACTCTCATACTCTTCTGTAGTCATCTTGAAACATATAGCTATCGTACCTGTAAATACAATGCACTTCATAATAGATTAACTTATAAATTGAAATATACATAATTATACATGAATGAATATTACTTAGGTGTAAAATGACAAAATCATGATAGCGACTTGTAAATGGAGGACACATTAAGTAAGTTACGTCAGGCACAGAAGGGCAAATGTGCATTGGTCATACAAAGATAAACCGGAGAATACAGAGTTAGGGTAAAGGTCACTGCAGTTTGGGAGGAGAAGTCCAGATCAAAAGTAGGTAAACAATGGGTTTTAAAAGGAGATGAACAATGTCAGTCTGAGAATGTCTTTAAGCAGTCAGACAGTTCATTTCTATTGCATTTGTAAACGGTAGCCATGAGTTTTTGCCTTGTTGCAAGCGCTCTCCATTTGAATAGGAGAGGGCCGGCCTGTATCATTGATGGGCTTTTTGGAGCAGGAGGACATTGGCAACTCCTCCAGTGTCTCTTTGTGTCAATGAAGTATCACTGGAACTGTCACTCCCACCTGCCTGTCTGCTGCCTGTGGAAGACTTTGGTGTGGCTGCGAAGTGAGGCGTTCTGACAGATATTGTCAGCGGCAGCTGGGGAGTGTAGAGCAGCCGCAGACAGGAGATGGGAGCTCAGTAAACATTGGTTGAGCCAATATATTTGTTAGATGAGAAACAGATGAGTGGGAAATGAACAGAGATTGGAAAATAATCAGCAGAAAGCTTCTTAGACATGTGTAGTAATTCAAACTCCGTTCCTATAAGCCGGCTCTTCAAAACACCCGAGTGTACACAGGCTAATCTGCCCCATAGATTGCAGTGAAATTAAGAATTAGAATCAAGGGACCGAATCCCTTGATTTTAGCTGATATTCACCGCTCATTAATTGCTGGGTTGAGAAAAATTAAATTAATTTCCATACCTTTTCTATTTACTGATGTTATGGCATGGCACAGTAAGAGATGAAAACAGCAGTTTTTTTATGCTTTATAGAAAATTGGCTCCTCTGAAAATATGACTGACTATATAAGTTAAAATCCATTTATTCCTGTACCCTTTCATTCACTAGTCATATGTACTGAGTACCTAGACGTGTTAGTCATTACTGGATACTAATCTCTCTTACGCATAAAGTACAGGGATCAATTTAAGTTTTCCTAACAACCCCGAGTAGTGTAGCGTTCCCTCCATCCTGTGCCACAACATCTGGAAGCATTTCTGCTTGTGTAGTGTTCTCTAGGTTGTGCAACTGCATTTAACACAGCT
Source organism: Mastomys natalensis (assembly GCA_021653895.1). Taxonomy (NCBI): domain Eukaryota; kingdom Metazoa; phylum Chordata; class Mammalia; order Rodentia; family Muridae; genus Mastomys; species Mastomys natalensis. The sequence continues at coordinate 155,095 of JAJTUV010001596.1, read as the reverse complement.
TCGTCATATTTTGTTTCATCTACTCTATTTTGGCGAATGGGAAAAATTAGCACATAGTATATGCATGGACAAGATACTAAAATAGTAGGCATTCAAATAACCAAGGACTGTGCACTGTGGGCAGTATATTACTGGAAGTACTATAGGAGAGTGAGGAGCAGATATATGCTCTCCTGTAAAGAAACAGGAAGAATGGGTAGAATAAACTTCTCTAAAGAAGCTGATGCTAAACTTAGCACAATTGATGATGGCGGCAAGTCTGTCCAGACAGATGTGACATTAGATACAACGACATTGGATAGAGAGTCAGCATTCTGCAGAGAATGGCTCGGGCTTACTGTGAGTGGAAGAGGTGGAACAGCACGCTGCGGGGAGGGATGCAATCCAGTTATAAACACCTGCTCTGCAGGAGAACAACTGGAGACCTGCAATTAGGGAGGTCACTGCCCAAGAAGAACACTGTGGGAACGTTAGGAAGAAGAGATGAAAAGGAACAGAGAATGGAGTCAAGGAGACGACTTAAAGACAGAAACTGCAGTCAGAGAGGGAGAAAAAAGAATGGACACTCTAACTTGAAGTGCTGTGAGCTGATTGATTACTGTCCTCTATTTTACAGATAAAATATTTTAAGGCAGTTAAAAATGCTGTGAGTACTTATTCTGCCCAGGTTGTTGAATCACTTATCCATCTCACACCTATGTTGACTGATCTGGGATTTTTTATAAAATTTTACTAACAAATTTAAGGTTTTATAGAATCATTAATTTGGATAGAGAAAGCAAAGTGTGACTCATTAGGGCAAAAACATTTCTGCACAATCCTAGCATCTACTAAACAATGCAGTAATTAGGTCTCAGTATTTGCTATGCCACTCTCTGGAGAATATGTTGAAATCAGAGCAACTCGTGTTTCCTGTGTTGCTAGCATTCTGAAAGACAATGCTTTTGTTTTTCTGTATGGATATGCCTTCATGTGCAGGAGAAAAACATGAACATTTGTGAATGCATGTATTCATATACATGTGGACAATTCTCTATACCCTGTATAACTAGTGATATCCCAAGCATATCAACCTCATGTTGTTTTCAAAATGCCATTCCTACCTGTATGTGATATGACTCTGTATGTAGTAATCTGCGGTTCAAAACTGGACTTTTCCCTGCCCCACTGATCAACAGTCTTGTTGTGGTGTGAAACCAAAAGCACCATCTGCAGCTGCATCCAATTTACATGTACTTGTGTCAGGTTTTCTTGCTTTCCATCTTAAAATCACTAGGCAATTTCACTGTTCCTCAGCTGGTTGACGTAAGCCCTCAAGTCTCAAGCAGTGTGTGGTGTATTGGCAATATCATCCATGTCCCAGGAGCCTTGTTACCCTCCTTCAACCGCACCTCATTAGTCAGCTCCAATACTTTTGATCCTTCTTTGAATTCAGCAATCCAGATGTATATGGAGACACTACATTCCTTATGCACTTGGGCAGTCACAGACCAAAGGCAAGAGATTTTCCATTTCTAATAGGCCTGGTTTTCCAGCCAGGGTTTCCTTTTGGTTTTAATAGTATCTTGTACAAAGATAGTTTGTGTGTGTGTGTGTGTGTGTGTGTGTGTATGGATTTATGTATACATTTATGTGTGTTATTGTTTCTATGATGTATGTGAAAAATGACATAATTTCATCATTTTACCCGAATGTCATTATGTCAGTGCTACAATTGAGGAAGAAACTATCAGTGTGACTTCAAGATCACCAGGAACATTTTGTGTAAATATCATCTCTTCCCCAAATACAGAAATTGGTTTCTTAAAATAAATAAATATACATATTCAGTTTAGCATGGTGGTAACACTGAACCTGGTGTGGTAAGACTGATACCAGTGTCCTTCCTGGGATCCATGACGAGAAACTCAAGCATTGTGGGATGTTAACTTAAAACTAGCGTAAGGAAAGCAAAGGATCATTACTGTGCAGCTGCTAAGGGACCCAGCATAGCGAGCACACGCTTCCTCAAAGCTGCTCTGTGTGGTGGCTTGTAGTCATTCCCTCACTGCATGTGGGGAAAGCCGTTTACCAACTGAAGGATGCCCCCACGGGCCAATGCTGCATCTACCAGAAGAAGCAAATTCTATGCATGGGTGGGCATGTGTGAGAATAGTCTTTTGTTGTATTACATACTCTGCATGCTCATTTTAAAATTCTCACTTATTCCAAGAAAAAAAGCATCAATTTGAACACAGGCATGAAAAAAAATTACCTCCATTTGGAGCCCTTTAAATTTGGTCTCAATTGCATATTCATTTCTGATTTGCTTCCAACTTCATTTGTATTCTCTTTAAAATTTTGCATTTTTGAACTCACAGTTTTTTTTTCTTCTATTTTTAAGGTTTAAATTAAAAGATCTATAAATTGTGTTTAGCTATTTTCATTTGCCCAGATTTTTGCAGCCAATCTAAAATTTACTCGAGTTTATGGAACATGAAATCTAACAAATGTATTTCAGTTTTATTTATCGGTGTTCAAAAGTTTTAGTCATATTATTGGGAAGAATGATTGCATTTTCCAAGGGTTGGCTCTAAAGTTTACAGTATGTATTTGTAAATTAGACAACATTTTCACATTTGAAATGAACATATTCTACCTTTCAGATTCCAAGAATTTTTATGATAAGAGTACTTTAAAGTAAGAGCAGGGGAAGGGATGAGAAGTCCCTGGAGTATAGCTGGATTCTGCTGCCTGTAAATTACAGAGATGTGCTTTTGTTGAGGGGAAAAGTAAAACTAACAACAGTATTATAATTATGCTGACATGCGTAAGTGAAGTCTGGTCTATGGAAGACATCTGAAGGAAATTTGTTTAATCCAGCTGAGGTAAAGAACTTGAAAACACAGTGTTGAGTCCATTCATCAGCTTCCTGGTCCCCCAGACCAAAGGTGCAGGCCACCCAGCTTCTTTAAAACAGGTGTGCACTAGATGGTGACACAGAAGTTAAATGATTTGGTTTTAGTGGGCACCTGATTGATATTTTTCAAAACCAAAGTTACTAATGTGGTTTTCATAGGAGGAAGAGAAAAAGTCACAATATTTGGAGAAAAAAGAAAAACCCTATTTTTACCTTCTCTACTTTTCTTAGGTTTGTTATACAAAAATCCCTATAGCCGGACCGCACACCTCACAATTTTCATTTTATTTAAAGAGCTATGAAATCCTTCAATTAATAGACATGATATTAGATCCTAATGTCTTCCATTTCCCTTGCTTTATTCTTATTGTCTCAGATAATAAAGTGGATTTTCTCTGAGCCTCTCCTGTGTGCTCCCCAATTTGCAGATTTCATTAAAGCAGAACAGCTGTGCTCTGGCCAGTGGCCAGGTGCACAATGTCTGAGACAGGAAAGAAATGGGAAGCAAATCCAGAAACCTCAGTAACCCAGGGGTTAGAGACTTGACAGGGACAAGAGCCTTTTAATATCTTGTACCAAATTAACTGTAGGAATATAGCTTATCTCCCCATCAGAGTCCTCGCGTGCCTCGGTGCCTTCTGTTCTGTCCTCAGTAGGAGGGGCATCTCGTGCCTGAGACATGATTATAGAGATTACATTTGTTCCGCCCATCTCCCAGGGCTTTATTAATCTTTCATTTACATTGGGATTAGATAAGATTCCATTAACCAAATCTACTGAATAGATTCATTTCTTTTAATATTTATGCACAGTCTCTGGTCCTTAAAGTGGATTCTTTTTTTCCCTGCCCTTAATTGGATCAGTGAGCTTTTTTCTTATTAAAAAATTTTCTTCTTTCTACAGATTAGTATCCATGAATAAAATTAGTGACATCTGGCTCAGCTAAAGTTAAAGGGAACACAGATGACTCCTTTATTTCCTATGCTATGAAGTGGACATTTGCTATCAAGGCAAAAACTTTCAATTCAGCTTGTAACTCACTTATGGTTAGAATGCAATACAATATCAATGACAACAACACCCCTCTGAGAATTTCCAATATTCTGTGTCTGATCAAAACTGAGAGTCATGCAGGGGTGACAATTAATAGCACCAGACTCTCTTTGAAATCCTATTTGACTGATTTTGCTAGAAAGTCAATGCTATCTTAGAATATCTGGAACTAAAGTGCAATTTTCTTAGCCAAAAGATACCAAAACATAGCGTGCAATCCTGACATATTTTAACATCATGGAATAATATCTTTTAAATGCACTAGGGTACGTTTTCCTGAGGCTTTTTTGTTGACAGCAATCATGGAGAATACAGCTTTTTACTTGCGAGCAGTTTAGGAAGACTTTTCAGCTTGAGCCGTATTGACGCCATGTCTGGGCAATGCTTTGTTCCGGGCTCCACTCTGCACTGCAGGCTGTTTACTGCTTTCTCACCCTTCTATTAGTGACTTATCTCTAGATATGTCACATTATCCTGAAAGGGACTTCTCTTCAGTTGATAACACCATGCACCCAAGGAACAGGCAATTCTTCTAATCAGGTTCTAGGTAATCTGAACTCACTATAAAATGACCTTTTAGATATAAATGTCTGAGAGATACTAGGTATATTGGAACTGAAATGCACTCCTTTGAATGGAGTCTCTGTAGCTGTCACAAGGATTTTTGTATAACTTTTCTCAGGCCTATGTCCTGCTTTAACAAGAGAAGTAACACCAGTACCCCACTCAATGTTATTCTAAAATACAGTCATGCAGAGTAAAATAGCTAATGCTTGTTGGCATTTAGTAAAAACCTAACAAAGGCTGCTTATTTTCTTGATAAATTTGTAAACAATATGCAAAATGTTATCAAATGCAAGGCATATTAAATGAGCAGTATCTCTAGTAAATGCAAAAACTATAGTAAATACAATGGTCAGTGACTTGCTTACTATTTAGCTACCTCACAAATAATGAAATCCAATCCTTTGTGTAACTTCAATAGCTATATCTCTAATGGAAGGCTTCCTAAAATATTTTATATTTTAAGTTTATCATAACAAATCTTTTCACTTTGATAGCATACATATTTTATGTGCAGGGACAAGTGTACAGAGTTTGTTATTTAACATGAAACATTTTCTAGAAATGCATTGTGTATCATGAATATATGATAAGAGGTTTCATTGCTTATTTGTAATTTTCTGAGAAGATGGATAAGAAAATTCTTTACAATAAACACAAACTAGTATCTCTGTCTGCTGAATTAATGGAAAAGTTAATTAGCTTGACCATAATAATTTTGTTATGTATACACATATCAAATTATCATCTCATTAGACACACAGAGAAGACATACACAACACACGTGCAGCACACACAACACTTTTCAAGTAATGATAAAGCTGTGAAAATAATAAACTAAAGTTGACAATATTTATAATGTTCACATTTTTAAAGGACTTTAATGCATGGTAAGACCTTGAGTTCTGAATAAATCAACAGAACACATTCAAATTTAATGAAATCTTGATTAAACTTAAAAGGAACAATAATTCATCATTTTACTGCTTAAAGTTTTCAAAAGAAAATTAAATTCCGAGCTCGTCAATGATCGTGCTTTCTGTGTCATGGCAAGATGTAGCTCAAAGGGTCACGCGCTTGTGGAAGAATTAACAGCATTGGCGGGAGCTGCTTTTGTGCTATTACAAATTGGATTTTTCTTTCTTCCCTTGAGAAGCCACACTGAACAATAGACAACTCTTAACAAGAGAACTATTGAAGACCAAGGCCATATTTTTGAAAAACCAAGTACATGAAGAATGGGGATAGATGCTTGGCACTGTGAATCAATTATCAGTGAAATCCTGTCATGGCACACAGAAAAGACTCCAAAGTCAAGGCTGATTCCCACATACTCAGTGTCTAAGAAGGCCTTGCAAATCTATAAAGGGCTTAATTTGTACAAAGCATAACTTTCTCACAGATAAACATACTCATCCGTGAACATTACCCGAACATTAGAGCTAAACGTATTTCTTTTCTCCACAAAGGGAAAGAATCAGAAGTTTGTGTGAATGTAAATTAGTATTACTTTTAGGATTCAGAGGAAAGGTAGGGCATATCTAAATGTAGTATATGATATGCGGTTGATAACATAAAATACAGCATAATTAAAAATAATGCAGAGGAAATCAGAGAAAGTCTGTTAGAGATATAATCAATATTTTTAGAATTTATAGAAGTTATGTCGGTAGTCATAAAAGCTTTGTCACATTTTGGGCTAGCTGGAGAAATGGCAAACTGACTCCTGAGGAAGAAATGGCTTCAATTTGCAGCACCTACATCTGACAGTTAACAATTGCCTGGAACTTCTGTTCAAGGGAATCTGGTGTTTTCTGGCTCCTAGAGCACCTCATTCACGCTCATACCGCACCATATATGGATGTACATACACGTAATTAAAAAAAATTAAATTTGTAATGTATTTGAGCTTCTTTGGAAATATAATTTGCCTACTGATTATGAGATAGTATTTAGCTAAGCAATCGTATTGGCATCTCTTCAGTTAAAGAACATTTAAGTTTGATGTCTCAATACTGAAATAAAGATTGGGATATGTGTGATCAATTCTGAGTTCTCTGAATACTTTTCAGTATAATGTCATTATCTAAATGAATTGTATATTTAACCATCTGGAGAAATAATTCCTGAAGATGAATACTTTTCTGAAGGAAGTGGGTTTGTTTGTTTGTTGTATCATAAAACAGATATGATTTATATCTTTTAAGTATTCTGGTGTCAAGAGACTAGAAAAGAGCATTAGACATCAAGAATAGAGGAAGGACATAGCCACCTAAAACATTCAAAATAAAAACATCTCCATACAGAAACATAAAATTTTTCTAACACACCCGTCTGTTGACCCAGCCACAATTGGTACATTAACAGCTTCTTCCTCACTGAACTTTACACATTGGGAGACAGAAAGATGTGCAGATGAAGATGTGTTAACTGTGTAAATGAAATGAAGGTAGACGGGAGGGCCTCACAGCAGGTGGAGGGCGGGGCTGTTCTTAATGCTCTTGTGGTGCTTCTGCTAATGTGGTGGGTATGTGTCATCACATCTGTCATTCTTTCATTCTTTGATATTCTACCTGCTGATTCCCTGCTTAGCTCAGCATCCTCTACCCTGAGAATGGGCATACTATATAGGTAGACAAACGTTATGCACATGAGTAACTGGATGTGCATAATGTTTGCAAAATAAAATCTGTTAATTTCAGGTTATTAAATAATATCTAGTAATCAAAGATACTCCGTTGTCTGTTTTGGGGAAAATATAACTGAGTAGCTGAGGTTCTAAAATAGTATGCATGTTTGCTCTTTGCTTTGCTTTGAACCTTTATGTATGATTTTTCACATCCGAGGTATTTTCAACATAATTTGAGAAAAATAAAACTTGGACTGTTGCACTTAATCTGACTTTCTCAAGATTATATTTCATTAGGGTGCAGCCAAGGGAATGAAAAGAATATGGGCTAGTTCTCTCTCTGGTTCAGTCTCTGGGAATGGGAATGGATTGACAGACTACATACACTGTGCCAGTATTGTCAAACTGTCTCCCAAGTGGTGTTCTATTGGATCTTCACTTCCAAGGCTGACCTTTGTGTTTTGACTTTTAGCATTAGACATTCAAGTATAGACTGGAATGTCATTAACAGAATAAAGATGATGTTCGGGAGTTCTTATAAATATATACACTGACTGTCTTGGCACCTGATTCATACTGGATAGCTAGCTTAGGTCTTGCTAATGTTATGGGTATATGTTATCATTTCTTTTATACTGAATAATTTCAATTTCCTTACCTGTGCATGTACTTTATGTACGTGGCTCATTTGTAGATTCATATATTAATTAAAGCCCTTAGAATTTGTAATGTCTTATCTAGAAAAAAATTTCAAATGTATCAATTGGGAATTTTAAAACATATAGCCATAAGGACAGCAATATATCAAAGCTTAGCTATTTTTGCTCAATGCATGGTAGCAAACTTTACAGTCTTCCCAGCCCTATTGTCAAGACATCTAATAAAATTAAGAAAAAAGAATAGCCTGGCAAACAAATGAAACTTTATTAAAAGTAATTATCTGTTATCTATTGCTTGTTGTGAAACAGAGTCAAGGAAATTGAAAAGATAGACTAGATTGGATATTAATGAAGTGGTTCTGGATCCTAAATAAACATCAGGATTCATTCTGTACAATATTACTGTAAAAGTTATGAATCTTCAAAGAAAAATACAATGTCCCTCTCTGTGAAGATTTGTATATTATCTTAAATATTCATGAATGGTATCAGTTTAGGTTATCTATGTGAATTTAAATGTCCACATAACTGGCCAATTTTTGATCATGCTTTTGAATATAAATTCTTCACCGTCTCAGATGCACTATGGATCTGACCCAACTCATGAATATTCAAACACACACACACACACACACACACACACACACACACACACACACTGATCTTTCTGAATGTAATCACATACATAAAGATGAAAATCTCATTATAATAAGAGCTGCATCAGGATGCTGGTCCCAGAGTGTCTTTATAATTCCTTTGTGCTCATTGTGTTGTTTAAAAAAGAAAACAAACAAAAGAGAAAATTTAAGAGTAAACAAACATGCTATGTAACTTCCGTCTAGGATAATAATAAAATATAAGATAAAACAAAAGCAGGTGAGTCAAAGTAGTAAAACAAACACGCAGAAGAAAAAGAGCCCATGGAGAGGTAAATGCTCTCTTTCATCTTAGCTTCGTAAACCTGTCCAGCGTTTAATCGTGGTGCATTTGTTGTATCCTGTGGTTAGAGAAAGGAACAGGAGTAAAGAGTTACAGAAATTAGAAAATACTTTGGGGACGAATGAATTGATGGCAGGGAATATGAAAGCCGATGGAGCACAGCTAGCTCGGTGATTAGAGGAAGCTTCAGTGCTATAAATGTGCATGCTCACATGAGCTAAGGGCCTGCAGGAATTAAAACCGCCTTAATCTTGAGAGCACATGTAATTAAAGATGTCTCCAGTTTAGGCTTCTGTAGTGGTTCTCATGTATGTATTGACCCCAGCCTTGTTCTGCTCATCTGCTGGCACATGGTTTTAATATAGGGACAGGAAACACAGAATTCTCTACACTACTTGATGCAAGAGAAAATTATATTCTTTTGAGCTTTCTTTCTTTTTTTTTTTTTCTTAATAAGCCCTTATATAAGAATCCCAAGATATTTCAAACTTCTGATCTTCTCACATCCACCTCCCAAATTCTGGGACTATATGTATGCACTAACAACATAGATTCTACAGTGTTGAGAATCAAGACAAGGCCCTTAAATGTGCCAGGCAGCTGCTGGCACATCCCCAGACTCCCAGTGAAACTTTAACCATCCTCAACTTAGGATGTAATGATCATGGAAGCACATTATTTAAATACTATTTTGAATCATGTCTATCTGGAATTCTCTTTCTGGATACTCTTCCAAACTAGTGAATGGCATGTCTTTGGAGTACCTCTCTAGATCCATAAATAGTTATAATTTGATTTCAAACTTAATAACATGGGCATATCATCAACATGCTCTAGTGATAACATGAATGAAGAGGAAATAGAAATTATTGCTTTGAAAGGTATTGTGAAGCACTGAGTGACTAGTTCCCAGTTTCTAACATTGATATTACCACATTTCCCAATGACGTCTACCAAATTAAATTATATGTATATTTTGATATTGTATAAGCACAGCTGATCTATGAAATGGTTTTTGTTTTGTTTACTTCTTTAAACTCTTATACCAGGGTAAGTAAATATATATATATATATATATATATATATATATATATATTATAGAATCAGTAGTATTTGAGAGTTGCTCTATTTTAGACTCCCTCTGAGAACACCAAGAGATATAAACCAACTTTCTTCACTTTGTATGTCTAAGGAACTCTTGGTATTTTGTGTCTGAGAGTAATTTTATAGCAAAGAATTGTTTAACAAAGTCTCAAGTCACTTTTTCTTGTCACAGCATTACACTCATACCTAGTAGTTAGCACAGGTGTGAGATACGTGGAACTTACTGCAATACACTAGAAATCAGTTACTCATTCTAAAATGTCAATCAGACTGCCATCAAACAAAATTGAAAACCACGTTCTATGCTTAAAACTCTTTAATTATCCATGAAATTATAGTATTTTATTACAGACAATAATTGCTTATAACAAATTTAGAAAAAAAATAATATAACCTTGAATAATTTTTTTATTTTTCTTGTTTTTGTTAGCAACCATAGTGTTAAACGAACTCAACTGGACAAGTGCCTTAGATGAAGTTTTCAAAAGAAATCGAGATGAAGACCCTACATTGCTGTGGCAAGTGTTTGGCAGTGCCACTGGCCTGGCCCGATATTATCCAGGTAACTGTTTGATGATACAACATGTAGGGGGAAAGCTGGGATGCCAACATCAGTCGTTTCTGTTAATGGTCCTTCGTAGTCTATGAAGATGTTGATGCTGTAGTAGTTTTACTGGTCACATGGGTACTGCTAAATTCTCCAGTGGATGTCCCACATATCCTAGTACACATGGGCAGGACTAATTTGACCCAATAGGTTAAATAATAACTAACCAACTAACTAACAATATTAGTATTGTTACAATAATAGTGCAATTTCTTCCATGAAGAAATTTTGTAAAGTACAATAAAATACTTCTAAAATTCATACTATCTTGTAAATGTTAAATATTATATATAAGGAGAGGAACCAAATTTGGGAAAGAGATTAATGGATTTGCTGGATGGGGAGTGGTTAGGATACAGACAAATACCTAGTATACATGTTTGAAAATACCAAAGATCAATAAAATTGTTACTATGGAAAAGAATGTAACCTTGCACTAACTTATACATAATTACTTTAAACTGAAGTCCCTAAGAAGTAATGACAAATGGTACTGGAACGTGGTCAGTACTATCGTGAGCTAAGACACTTGGCATAAATCTAAGAAAGAAGTTATACAGAAAGCCTGAAAAAGAAAAAAATACGATTAAGGTCCAGGTGTACAACCATTACAGTACTACATAGACTTTTAGAGATATTTTGTATGGTTCCTCTCAAGAATCAAGTCTACAGTTGAAGTTTAATCTTCAAAAATTCTAGTGTTTTACTTTAAACCAAGGAGTGTATGTTGGTTAAAATGAAAGATCTAGGAAATAACATAGGAGCACACACCTTTCTTTTGCTATAACAGGTTGCAAACAATCTTAGGTCATCTTAGTGCTCAGATAGACTCAGTGTACATAGATATGTTTTATAAATTTCAATAAATATTTGTGCAATGCTCTTTACTTCTATAAAGGACTATAAGAAGAAATAAACACTACTTACAACACAAAACAAAATTAATCATTGATCTTCTATGGAAAGACATAAGTGAAATATTGATTGGTGTTTGTATGTTTTCCACAGTTACCTTCACCACATTCTTATAAGTGTAATACACATCCTTTCTCTCAAAGGATTGAAAAGAACCCTACCTTTCAGTAAACACAATAGAACCTCAGAGCTTTGTTTTGGATTTGTTGTTTTGTTTTACTATTTAGGTTTACTAAATGTGCTTAACAACTGAATTTGTCATAGTGAAACATCAGGGAAAATTAACTGAAATAAAATTTCAATTTTCCCTTGCCTTTTGTAGTAGTAGAAACAAATGTAAGTGTTCAGCTACCATGAACAGGTGAGGTCTTCGTAACCTCTGTGTGGTTGCAGATGGAAGATGGGGAACTGTGATAATTACTTCTTCCAGAGATCTGATAGACTAGTAAAGGGCAAGTTTAAATTACCAGAGAGGAATCACAATAATATGTCGTGTGTCAAGATTAGCATTAAGTTACAATAATAGCATGGTTTCCTCCATGAAGAAATTTTATCAAGTATAATAAAACATTTCTAAATCTCATGCTATGTTTTAAACGTTAGGTATTATGTATAAGGAGACTGAAAGTGTAAAGAGAAAAAGCAACAGCATATATGTACATGAAAATCCTGATATGGTAAGCTTTAAACAAATCTCACAAAACAGTTGTCAAATAAAATTTGAAAAATATGGAAAACAAATACCTAACATCCCCTCTAGTAACCCACAAATAATTATCTTTAACTAATAATACCATGTACGTTTTAAATCTTATAAAAATATTTACCTCATTTACATTCTCACAAAGAGTTGAGGGAAGGATGAAAGGAGTGAGTGACTGAAAATTAGAATATTATTGAGAAAGCAAAGGACCAAAGCCAGAGAGACAGGAATGGTGCAGAGACAAATGCTTCTGATAGGTACTCATTATTAAAAGTAACATGTTCTTATTTTTCATTCTAATCAGACATTGTCTAGTGTGTTGACATTTGTTCACAATTCCTTGGAAAATACATTTACATTTTTTAATTTAGGTAATTTCTGGTATCCTCTCGAACACTGGCTATGGAATCCATCCTGAGCCCAAACATCAAACATCATCTTTAAGTAGTGTTTGGTAGATAAACTCAGCAGAAGACTGCCCTGATGAATTCAGAAACCTATTAGAAAAATCCCTAAAATGGTCAACTTGGAGTACCTACTATATATGCTATATATGTAATTTCTTTTCTAGTGATTTCAGTACGGGGTTGGTCTTTATCAGGGTAACAATGTAATAGCAACAGATTTCTTAACAAAAAGTAAATAATGTCATCAACATGAATTAACTTGTTATAAATGTCTCAATAGACTATACTTCTATTATTAAACTAACAATGAGAGGTCTATCTCTGCCTTTAAGTTCCATTTACTAATGAATAGAAACAGAGATGTTACTACTTCATGTTATGTGTATGTGTAGTATATGCATACATGTGCAAATACGTTTCCCTGTGCATACGTGTCTAGAAGCCTGAAGTCGACATTGGATGGCCTCCTCAGTAACCACTTTGGTTTTTTGGGACAGATTCTGTCATGGAACATTCAGTTTACCCATTAGACTAGATTGGGTAGCAGAGCCCCTCGTTAGCCTGTTTCTGTCCTCGGCTACCTCCTCATTTCATGCCTACAGACCCGAGCCTTCCTATCCAAACGCAGGAACTCCTACTTTACAATAAACACTTTACCCACAGACCATCTTTGCAGCCACAAAATGTCTTTACTGGATCATCCTACATGAGGTTAATCTTCCTGTTGGAGCAGCAGACATGGAGCTTTGTGAGTCCTGCTCCACAAATATAAAGTAAACAAATTCTAAGTACTATTAAATTGATTCCCTAATTGTTATCATGGGCCACTGAGGTAAACCACAATTAAAAGTACTTCAAACTACAAAAGTAGACCAGAGTGATGGCCTCAGTGGTTAAGAGCATGGGCTGCTTTTGCAGTGGACCTGGTTTCCAATTCCCAGAAGCACATGTGATGCCTCTTCTGACCTTCATGGGTTCCAGGTACACAGTCAAAGTCCCCACACACATTAAAAAAAAAAATAGGAGGCAATACAGAAGAGCAGACATTGCCACAGTAACGTGCTTCCTGTTCACAGCATTCACTTGGTCTAGGACATTAAAGAGAGTGATTTAGGTTACAGTCTCTTGATAAAGAAGCAACATAAAAACGGGGAAGGAAACCCAAACATGGCTGAATCGTGATGTCAGACAGTCACACCACATTTGACTTTGACCAGTAACTATTTCTTCATTTTTCTATAGGTTTGTATAGTTTCTATAGTTCCCTATAGAAAAAAAAACTGCTAGTTAAACTTAAATCTCAGAAAATAATGAGATGTAGTGACCTAAAATATGCTTCATGCAGCATGTATGATCCGCTTTTACTTACAAGATGCTGGTCTTGTTTTGCTCTTCAAACAAAAGGTTGTCGCATATCCCTTGGTCTGCTGCTGTTTGCGGTTTCAGGCTCCTTGTGTCTCTGTTTGTAGCATCAGAGAGCCCACACACCTATCACTTTACAGTATCATTATGAGGAGTAAACAAATTTTATTTCATGTACTTATCTAAACGTAGACACTTCCTGAAACTCTAAGCTAAGCTACTTATATTCTATTTTCTCATGGGAATTGTTGTCATGGAATTAAAAAGTAAATTGTTTTTCAGAAATTTTAATCTTCTGAATCACAAATTTTTTTTAAAATGCTTTTTTTTCCACTGTTTCAATGCTATTTAAAATAGGACCACCCACAGTGATTTATAGCAAAGAACTGTGTTCTAAAACCAGGTAACCACACATCATCTTTCACATTGGATGAGGTTAGTGGCTTTCAGAAACCATTGCTGACCTCAGCACTCAAATCAGGAGAATCATGGTCCTTAAACTCACAGGAGATGCATTAATATTCTTAGCATCTTGCCCAGATGTTGGAGAAAGTCCGAAAGGTCTGCCACCCATACCAGTCTTGAGTCTCTGACTTACTAGATAGCAGGTAATTATTCTACAGTGATAACTCTGAAAAGTAGTTTGGTAATTTGCTGTTCGACTTCAACATGCATCCTTAGGTTAAATGGCCTGCTCTCTCATCTGCCAGATGTGTACAAGATAAACTGTGGAACCCAATCCTTTGTGTGCTTTCTTGGTCTCCATTCCTTTGCACCCTTGTTCTCCAGCCCTTTCCTTGTTCTTCTGTTTTGAAGCTAGGTAGATTTTTTTATGCTATAAAAGAAGGAAGGTTATCCTGGGAGGAGGTTTTAATTGCTATTAAAATCATCTTATCTTTTGTCTGTGTCATACCATCATTTACCCATTCCTCACAAACAACTGGAAACCTTGGAGCAAGATGACTTCCAACATCATCTCTAGCTGTGTCTGGATGGTATCTTCTGCCTTGTCCACAGTCTTTTCTTCACAAGATACTTAGACCCAATTCCCCTGCTTTAACTACCCACATATTGCATAGATGAAGCTGGCCTGCAACAGGATCCAGTACTGCTTACCAGTCTCGGGAGACTAGAGGACAGGGAATGATGGACAGATTGGTCAACAGATTCTATAGCTAAGCCAGAAGAATATAGTCTAGTATTTGGTAGCACAGTTGAGTACGTACAGTGAGCAGTGTGGGCTTCAATAGATAGTAGCAAGAATCCTTAATGTTATCAAAAAGACATGATATAAAGCTGTAGGTGTGAATATGGTAACACCTTTATACAACCCCTTATATATAATATGCACATGTGACAAAATATTATTCTAAATACCCATAAACAGATAATTATAGTATTCAATTTTAAAAGGAAAGTAAAAATTGTAAACCAAACTAACAATAGAAAATTGTTGGAGCTTACACCAGTTATATCTTTATTGAACACATGTTTATTAGAAGATGTTTCATTTCTAAATCCTTTCCTTTGTACGTACTTCTTGATCTATCTAAATTAAGTTTAAGCTATTGAAACTGCTCTCATAAGCTAAAACTCTGAATTCTTAAACATTTTAAAAATAATTGTTGGGACAAGCTATTTGTTTCACCTGCTAATGTCTCCTGGAATTGTAACAATTACAGCAGTAAATTGAGATTATAATTAGGAATCAATGTCTCATTGAAATGTCAAAGTAGAGAACACTTATCCTTTTTAGATAATTACTTTCTGTACAAAGGGGAAAAGAAACAGAAAAAAAGTAGAATCTATCTCATATGACATTTACCACCTGTCTTACTGAACATTTGCCCACCCTGCCTGTTTGTTCATCTCAAAGCAACAAGATTAAAAGAAAAAATGGCACAATGTCTCTGCTTAAATGTTAAACTCTAGGGCACATTTGCTTGATGTGAGTGCTGCACTGTTGCTGGACTAAACTGAAGCCAAGCCTGGTACTGAGTACGTGGCCTGCTATTCCTTTCTTTCCTGTATGAATAGTCATTTCTCATATACTGTCTGTGGCATTTGAAAAACAACGAGAATACTTTACACCTCAAACAGAATATGACAACTTTTAAAGAATTGTGTCTTCAGTTTAGCTGGTGAAGGGTCATTTAATCGATTTCTAGAAATGGAGTAATATTGGAACTTCCATTTGTAATATCAAAAAGTGCTGCTCCTGCTTGTCCATTATTTTCAGTGATGCCTAAATTTTATCTATGTACCCACCTATGTGTGTGTGTGTGTGGTGTGTGTGTGTGTGTATGTATGTATGTATGTATGTATGTATGTATGTGTCATCTATCTTCTATCTATCTATCTATCTATCTATCTATCTATCTATCTTTGCACAGAGCTTTGGGAATGAACACATGGTTTAGCTATGATTATATTTAACATCTAATCATCACTATATAAACTCATTTTAAATAAGATTACTGCATTTTCACAATTATTATTAAAATTAAATATGTGTCCATTGGA
Source organism: Mastomys natalensis (assembly GCA_021653895.1). Classification (NCBI taxonomy): domain Eukaryota; kingdom Metazoa; phylum Chordata; class Mammalia; order Rodentia; family Muridae; genus Mastomys; species Mastomys natalensis. The sequence goes on along the minus strand of JAJTUV010001596.1, from coordinate 138,731 downwards.
ATCATTTGGGATGCCAATTTAAAAAATCCAAAAATTATATTTCAACATCATGGAATTTTGTTTGTGCCACATATCACAGTGTTAATACATGGTAGGAGCTGGTAGGTAATGATTACAGATGGCTCTTCACCTTCTGCTTCACCTCTGTCTCATGAGTGTGGCTTCTCTCTAATAGCTAGCCAATGCTAACTGGGGCTTATCTGATTATACAGAACAATGGAGCTGCACCCCCCCTTTTTTTTTAGAACTCAGAAATAACATAAAGCATTTCCTCTTGTATGGCACTGAACATAATTTAGTGTCTTCATGGTCACAGTCTCCTTGTCCATGACTGTGTTCTCAGCTAAAAGGCCAGAACTATGCTGAGGACACAGGAACCCTGCCGGTGAAGGGCCTGTCCTGGCTGCCCACTGTGCTGCATCTGCACTTGTGGCAAATTGTTTCTACCTTGCCGCAAATGAATCTAATTAATATACCAGAAGCCATGCATCTCCACATGTAGATCACGGTGCAGATCATTAAGTGATTAAGCAGCAAATAAATTAAGCTGACGGCAGTAATAGATTTCCTATGAAAGCTGAGAAAAGAAGTAATTAGGACTAACAGCATCGAGAGGCTTATGAACTATAGATTAAAAATCAATTCAATGCAAAAAATAAAAATAAAAATGGGCAAAAGCTTTCTGGGAAGATAAAAGGTACATGTAAGAAAACACGGTGAGGGACATGTACTAGTTGTATTGGTGAGTCTAACAGACGCTCCAGGACAGAAGTCCTATCAAGTCGGTGACTGCTATGGCTGGATAGGAGGCCTTGAAGGTCACAATGATTGATGTGTAGACATAGCAGTATAGATAGTCTGGGTATTGGGTTGCTGTGTGTGTTATTAGCAGAGGAGGTCTATGGGATCATTCTCAGATTGCACGCTAGGAAATGACAAAATGTGAAAATTTAAAGACCTGAACAAGGACCAAACATAATTAAAGGAGACTTCCTGAATACAAAAGAAAAAAAAAGTGACATCAAGATTGAAGTTGGTATAAAAATAGCAATATGATTAATAAGACATGAATAAAACCATACTCGAATAGTAATGCTCCATACTTGAGTATGGTGTGGGGCCAGGATGTGTCGTAGACTGATTGGATCAGATGTTGCTAGTGATTAGTCTAGTAAAGTCTGAATCAGATGCACAGTAAGACATATTTGTTAATTTGAGAGACAACAATGAGAAGCAATTAAAAGGGCCCTTTATACAAGTAGCTAAAGGTTTGAATGATATAAATAGTAATGGAACCAGAAGGGAAGATAGGTCTGTGGGAAGGGTAGAAACATCTGAATAAAAATTCTAAAATAAAAAAAAAAGTTGGAAAGAAGGAAATAGCTTGCATACATCTGAGCACAAGGTTTACATGTTGAATTCTTTGCATTGCTTTGCCATGTCCTACCATCCTTTGTGATGTGTGGTGTGGGATATGTATTATATACGTGTGTAAAGTGAGGGTATAAGGTTTGGAAAACTTAAAATAGTCCTGTGTTTCTCTAACATAACTACATCTTTCTCTCTTTTTTAAATTCTCTATCTTTTTTTACAGTTCATTCTTTATCTTTCTCTCAGTTGCTCTCCTCTTCAGCCTCTTCCAACATTTCCCTATTTCAACCACAGGGTTCCCAGGCTTCTGTCCATTGGTTGGGTATACATATCTGCATCTGACTCTTTCAGCTACTTGTTGGGTCTTTCAAAGGGTAGTCTTGCTAGGCACCTGTTTGTAAGCACACCATAGCATCAGTAATAGTGTCAGGCCTTGGGGCCTCCCTTGAGCTGGATCCTACTTTGGGTCTGTCACTGGACCTTCTTTCCCTCAGACTCTTCTCCCGTTTTGTTCCTGCAGTCTTTTAGACAGAAACAATTCTGGGTCAGAGTTTTTGACTGTGGGATGGCAACCTCATCCCTCCACTTGATGACCTTTCTCCTGGAGATGGACTCAACAAGTTCCCTCTCCCGACTGTAGAGCATTTCATATAAGGTTTATCTGAGAATCCTTACAGTTACTCCCTGTGGCTCACTTCGCTGCTCAGGACAGCTGCTCAGCTAAGGTTCTGGTCACAGTTGAACTGACTAAAGGGTTTCTCTCATACTTCATGAGGGTAGAGCAACTAAATAGATGATAATTTTAAAAATGGGAATTGTTTGTAATTCAACGGGGGAAATAACTCTGTCTATAAAACACACCAATGCATACTACTAAACCCTTCAGCTGTTTTCAACTTCTGAAATATCTCTCATTCTGCTCCTTTTTATATATATATTTAAATCTCCACACCTTATGCCATTTGTTTTCAGATGTAAGCAACCCTCTTTGATGTGCTGTTCATTTTGTGCTAGGTGCATTTGATTAGATAATTTGGAAGCATTTTGTCTACAACATTAGAGATCCTATGCACTTTGGAGGTCCAGGAAAGAAAAGTTTCAAAGTTTCACCACCATCACCAACTTCCAAGGACTTTTTCCTTGATTCGTGAAATCTGAAACTTTTTCTTGTAGAATCGCAATTTTCTTGGGCTTAGGAGTTTATCAGATCTTAATAAAATGGGGACATTTTCATTGTCAGAGCTAGAATTTTCCCTTTGGGTGAAACATATCTAGCATTATTTTCCGGTAAATCTTCCCCTCCCATACTTCATAAAACTTACTGTGCCCTTGCCATTCTCAAAGCTACTTAAATGATTAAATATTCATGAGCATTCTTTTTATGGAATCTTCTACTTCAACATGTAACTTGCCACTATTAACAATTAGTTCTCCTGACAGCAAAATTTCTATATTCTATCTGAAGATGTTCCATGTGGTACACTATACAATGGGCATTTCAAAACTTACGGTTATTATCCTTATCCACAGAACTGTGTCTCTATATGTTTGCGTAAATGAGCAAAAAGGGAGAATAATATAATGGAGACAGCAGAGTCCTTCTCCTGATAATCCAGTGTCACTGTCTGATCAAGTCTCATTGTTCAGAATACAAACTTAGATTTAAAAATTCCATTGGGCAGATTAGATAGTTCATGCAAGCCTGGCCACGTCAATTTAAATCCTAGAACACATGTAACAATAGAAGGAAAGAGCCTACTCCACGAAGTTGTCTCCTGGCCTCCATGTAAGTGATAGGAAAGGTATGCACACACACACACACACAAGTCACAAACAAAATATAATAATAACCAATAACAGTAATAAATTAAAAGTTTCTACTAGGTTGCTATATAAAGGCGGCAACTGAATTAAAACTGATAACATAAAAACTATTATTTATGAAGGAAAAAACCCTTTAAAAGCAAATCATCTTTTTAATAGTCCTTGGGTAGAAAAGAAGGAAAACTCACAACCAATTTAAAGACAGAAAGAGGTGTAATAAAATGACAAGAAACTGATTTGTGCAAATTGGATGGTAAGTTCTGTGTGATGAGGCACATGTGACACTGTTGACCCAGTGTCCCTTGCCTTTCTGTGCCATGCAGACCATCGAGGACTGCCAGAGCCTCCATGCCCAGTATTCACCTTCATAGTAGCTCAGCCTTAGTTTGTAGTTGTCGGTAGCTCTTTTCCTTCTTTAATCTAGCATTTATTCCATAAATCTCTCTTTCCTTTCCATGTCTGTGTGTTGGTTTATAAAGCTCTTCTGGACATGAGCTTGTTCTCTTCCACTGAAAATGAAATGTAAATATAACCTTCCCTATATGGGCTTTTCCTAGACCAGTCTGTCTTTCATTCCCTTGGAGAACTTTGATTCCTTTGTATTAAAACTGCTACACAATTTTCTATTCCTTCAGAAATTATATTGGATACACTATTTGTCTAAACACTAAAATACATGTAACCATGCTTGGAGGTAGCTCACAATGTATTTTCATGCTCCATAGCACACAACACAGTGTCTTCATGTCATGGAGAGTAGTAGCTAGTTATTAAGTTAAACTGCATTGTGTTGCTCCCTTGAATTGAGGGAAGTATCATAGTTCAATTTCAGAAAGTACATAGAATCTTTAGCTGTCAAGCAACGTATCATGACTTTCCTCCCATGTTCAAAACACATTCACCTCCTTCCCATAGACAATGAAACATCCCAATAAGTTTGCTCATACAGCTGATAATCAGAGCTGTGTGGACCATATGCAACCCTCTCCCATAGAATAAGAAATGTATTAGTTTGACTGTTCACCATGTATCATAATTCTAGTTATGCTCTCTGCCTTAATCATTTGAGTCCAATGTAATACAGAATTGCTGATGCTGTAAATAACTACAGTAAGACTCCAGTGTAAAAAAACAGAATGTTAATATACAGGCCAACTACTGATCTGAATAGTAGTTTAATTCATTCCATCAGTGGAGAAATTCAAATACCCCCCAAACTTGAATAAAGAAGGTTTCCTAATTATCCTGTCTCATTGTAGTATTGTGTAGGTCTAGAAAATTATCTAAATGTGAAAATATCCAGCATGTTATGCCTGAAAGAGAGTAATGGAGACACAACAGTTTTTAGATCTTGTTCTCCTCTGGTACAAGTCTAGAACCCAAAGTGGCATTGGCATATGAATAGTGTTTCTGCAGATTATACCTGCAATATTCTTTAGTACTATGAATAGCATAGTCAGTGCCTAGTATCTGGATTTCCAGTTCTTTTATTCCAGTAAATTCCTTGTATAATTTAAATTTGTTTGAGACAGAAGTTTACTATACAGCTCCAGATAACCTGTGAAGTCCAAAGCCATCTCAAATTCCCAGATCCACCTGCCTCTGCCCCTCAAGTGCTGAGATTAAAGGCCTATTTGAAGACATTGCTGGCTATAGACAATTTACTTATTATAATTACTATTATAATAAGAATATGCAGGCAACCATACTTAGTGGTACACATGTACTCTCTCTCCTCTCTCTCTCTCTCTCTCTCTCTCTCTCTCACACACACACACACACACACACAGAAGAGAGAGAGAGAGAGAGAGAGAGATGAGGAGAGAGAAGAGAGAGAGAGAGAGAGAGAGAAACAAGAGCTTCAGCAAGAAGAGAGAGAAAAGGGAATGTGGAGTTAAGAAACGAACTAAGCTTTATTATAGACATGCATGAAACTGTCAAAGAATAAGGATAGGAAAAATAGACTTATCTAACCTTTCAATTGTCTGTCTACACCTGTGGCAGAGGTTGCTAGCTGCTCACAAGATTCTGCCATGCATTTATAAGTACCTGCAAATGATGACTTGACTGAGAACGTAAGTTTGTAAAGTCCCTCTGCATCTGTGGTACCCAGATCCAGTCCATGCTAGGCCCCATGAATGAAAGAAGTCTGTCATTTCAAGCCTCACACTGTAACAACTTGGTTGTGCCTCGTCCTCAATTCTTTTCTAGCTCTGTGTCCATTGGCTTGAGAGGCCCTGGGACTAAAAGGCTGTCCTAGATCCCTGCATAATTGCTTGGAGCATTTTTCTTTATTTTTCTGTCTGGTTATCTACTATCTATCTATCTACCTATCCATCCATCCATCCATCCATCCATCCATCCATCCATCTATCTATCTATCTATCTATCTATCTATCTATCTATCTATCTATCTATCTATGTCTGCATTGTTGTTTGTTTTGAGACCATTCTCACTATGGCCTGGAACTCACTGTGCAAACCAAATTAACCTCAAACTCACAGCAGTTCTCCTGCCTCTGCTATGCACATGCTATGATCCCAGGTGTGTACTACCACACTCCTGCTTGAAGTAGAATTTATGATGCACATGAAAGGATGCCTTACATGACAAATAACACTACCATGAGAAGACATGGGTATTTGAAATCATACTTTGAAACATTTCCTGTTATTAAAATTAATACAGATTAGTCTTCCTATCTTTAGAGTGTTACCTAGATAAATCAAAATGTAAAGAGGTCAGCCATTTTCCTTTCTAAATCCTCTAGCACTTCAGTCTGAGTATATTATCCACATTCACTTAAGATGACGAATGTTCCCTGCCCCCACACCCATGCTGAAGCTCTGATGCAAACTAGGATCTATGGAAATTCTATTCTGGAATAGATCTCTGGATCCTAGTGTGGGTTCCATTCTCGATAGTAACTGGAAGTTCTGTTAGATATATTAGACAAGTTGAGTCAATTAGGCTTCTCCATTTAAAATAATTGCCAGAGATTATTGTGTTATAATGCAGCATGTATCTAATATTCTGTAGTACATGACTGAGGCAAGCCTATCATTGCTGTGTATCAGTGGCATTCTGTCTTCCACGAAAAAAGACCTGTAGTGACTATTCAGGCGTTCTTGAGTCTATAAAAGTACTGTTTTAATTTTAGCATGATTAACAATATGAAGTCCCCCAGAGTTTTTTTTAAAAAAAAAAAAAACAGACTTTGAACATAACCAAGTGGAAGTGCAGTCAGCTGTCATTTGAAGCAGTGTTTCTATCAAGAGACATGGTCCTCAACAAATGAAATGAAAAATGGATACTTTTTATTATTAGGCAACATTTATTAGGCATCAAAATCTGCATGCATCCTTGAGATTGCTTTCGATAGCAGAGATCTTTATATTCTAAGGTCATGTACAGGTACTACTCCCTCACTAAGGGATCAGAGAGCTGCCATAGCACACTCTACATATCATGGAGATAGACTAATCCTGCAGTGGGTTTAATAGAAGACACAACTACAGCTCATTTCTTTTTGGTCTGGGGAATCATCCCCATAAATGATCATTATGGCTTCAATGAAATGATCCATTCTGGAAAGAGATTCCCGTTCTGTGCTGTCTCTTAAACCCTCTCTCCAGCCATCCTTAAATCTTAATGGAATGTCAAAGGTACATTTAAAATGAAAAATATTCCCCCCTTTTTCGTGATTTGAGAAGCTCTTATTTTCTGTCCAGAAGTGTAGTTATACTATGGTTATGAAACATTATTTGAGGGAACTGCAGAACTCAGTCATTTTTTTCTTTGCTACTTTATGTTCCATAATTTTGAGCTTAGATAAATAGCATACCACTTAAATACCATGATGAGATTTTATATGCTAAGTAGTAATATCAGAAAATTTATATTGTTTAATTTAACCATAATATAAATAGTCTAATTTAGTATAACGGGGTCTTACTTCAAGAAAACTTACATGAGATTAACACTTTTAAATATATGCCATCTAAGATTAGCAGTGTTATTAAAAATTTAATATTCTTATCTTTAATGTAAATTATAGCTTTTTAATTTTCTTGTGTCCTTAAAGAAACATATAAATTTTATGGAGCATAGTAATTCCTATTAGTAGATTTTATTTAGCAATCTTACTGACTGCAAAAGTCTCTACTAATGTTCTCTATAAAGAATTTAAAATCCTAAGGCTAAGGACATGGCTTCGGGGAGAGAGGGTTAAAACACATGCAAACATGAAGACTTAACAGGGTGCAGCTCTCCAGACTTCATATAAACATTTTATAGGTGTGTTGGCTCAGAAGGTGAAGACCAGTGCCCTCAAACAAGCTGGATAGCAAGAGTAGTCATATTGCTAAGCTCTGGATTTGACAGTGACTGCTGCCTTAGTGAATCAGGTAGAGGAGCCATGAGTGTCAGCCTAGGGTAACTGCATGTACCCAAGTGTGTGCAGCCACCACTTGCAAAAAAGACAAAAAAAAAAAAATCAACAAACATCACAATAGGGAAAATATATATATTTAAAAAGAAATCCAACCTGATTCAGTCGATTATCAGTGACTGTTGAGGTCTTTCAATTTATGGCTGCTGCTTAGACATTGGCTATGGGAAGTAATCATGGACTCGTCAGCTCTGTGCATTTCTGTTAGCTTTGGCTCAATCGGAAGAGAGAAAACACAGTATTTTGACCAGGGATATTTATGTTAAGGAAGAATTATTTGCTATAACTTGGGAGATGGCTCAGATATTAAAACCGCTTGCTTATTACAACCAGAAGAACCTGAGTTCAAATCCCCAGCATACAAATCTGGGTGTAGCTCTGAACCAGTCATCCCGGAATTGTGGGAAAGGCTGAGTTCAAAAGCTTGTTGTCTCTCAGTGAACTGCTCCAATAGTAGATTCACTGGACTGCTCAGCCTGCAGGAGATGTGCACACACACATTTGAGTTTCCCCACAAGTATATGCCACATCAGACACAAACACGCATGCGTAAATTTTAAAGAACTTTTGACTGTAATAGAGATTAGGATGAGAAGTTTTCTTAGACTTACAGATTCTATAAACAAAGTATAAATACCAGGTATATAAGATAGTCTAATCTATAGCTACCTGTGAGGTTGAAATAAAGTCATAAAGGAGATGTTAATGGCCCAGTACTCTGACTTGAGGTTCTGATCCTCTTCTAGAGACATGGATATATTCCTAAAAGGCAGGTAAGTCACTAGGAGGCCATTTTGGTGGAATTTGCCAGAAAATGATTCTTTGCTATTTCTACTGTTAACCAGAAGTTGTTCTCTACAACAACAACAACCAAGAGAAAAGAAAGCCATGAGGGAGGTCCTCGGGATGGGAACTCATGTCACTAGGCTATTGCTGGACATTGGGATCTAGTGGACTTCAGAATCTTCCACAACAAGGAAAAATATGGGAAGTACACATCAATAGTAGATAAGTCTGAAGAACATGTATGCACTGCAGCAGAGAGACATCAGATAATCTATTCATGGAAAAGAGCCCATGAGTTAGCAAATGACATTACTCAGGAAATACACCATTCTCATTCAATTTCTTGCATCATCTGCACATGTTATATGGAACTGTGCCAGTTACTAAAACTATTGAAAATGCTCAGATCATTTTAATCAACAAACCAAAAGGAAACATTTCAGTTGAGAGGTAATGACTACATATATAGAAACATTGTATTGAAATTTATATACAATTTCTTTAAATTATTTTATTATTATTGAGTTTAACTGGATTTACAGTAAGTTTTGAAAGGGAACTGATATATCAATCTACATACTTGTTGCTTAATTCTAAGACTATCACAAGGAAAGTATGATATTTATATCCTTGACACTTAGTTTGCAAGGATGAAAACTGAATACATTTTAAAGAAATAAGTTTAATGGATGTTATATTAGCAATGTCAGTAATTGGTTCTTTGGGGAGAACTATATTTAAACTTACAGTTTATGCAAATGTGATTAGTCATTTGAAATGAATAAGTCATTTCATAATATAGCTATGCATATAAAATTTCCTAGTCAAGAAGGGCTTCTTTGGTTGTGTGTGTATTTTGACACACTTTAATTGCTCAATTATCTTAGTTGGATAAGCATGGCTCTCTCAAAGGGTCTCCATAATTTTCATGCTTCTCAGTAAAAAAAAGGTGGGGTGAGGAGGAGCCTAGATCATAGTGCATTTGTCATCTGAATCGGGGATTTTCTTAAGTCACATGTGGAAACGTGTTCAATGTAAGGGACTTCTGTGGCATAAAATTGTCATCAGTCCACAGGTATTAATTAGCCTTCATTAGGTCCGGGCTGTGGATGAAACTAACAAGTTCCAGAGCACTTTAATCAAGGTGAATATAGTCTTAATTAGAATAAGTATGAATCAATTATATCTCAAAATCAATATAACAAGTCAAGAAGGTTTTTTTGTTTGTTTTACTTTCTAACTTCAGAAAAATGTAAAGGTTTCCAAACTAGTAGATTATTGGCTTTCTGCTTGAATTATTTTACATCATTCAAATACATTTGTAAAAACCAAGTACTTTTCTTATTGTGTTTTTAAAAATATATCTATTTATTATTACATTTATATGATGTATTTCTAGCCCACTACACTCCTATTGGCCTCTCCAAGTCCCTCAAGACATGCACCACTGGGTCCAATTAGAGATGTCCTTATGTGTGTGGGTACAGACATCTATGAGCAGGCAGTTATGCAATTTAATCTCTGAGAAACAGTTCAACTCATCTTCCCCTAATAACCCCTGCACCCTCACAAGCTTCTCCCTGCTCCAGGCTAGACCGCTGGCTGACTTGATGATGTGTGGGTGTCACAGCTATAGATGTCGTGAGGTCCTGTGTGTAACAGCCTTGTCACTTGTGGAAGGTGCTCCTTGACAGCAGCCGTCCTTTCTCCAGCTCTTACATTCTATCTTCAGTGATGTTCCTTGAGCATGAGCGGGTGGCAGTGTGACAAAGAGAGCGACTTAGGGGCTTGGAACTACACCATCATTTATTCCCTGCTAGTTGCGGGTCTCTACATTAATGTCTGTCCTCTATAAAAGAAGCTTCGCTAATAAGGAATGAATGCTGCACCAAGCCACAAGGATCTGCATGGATATGAGTTGGAAAGAAAAAGAGAATTCGAGTTAACTTTACTGTAGTACCTTTTAGTTATAATTTCAATTTGAAACTGAATATAAAATTTAAGGTAGTCCATTTGGAATGATAATTGACAAGTTATTTAATAACATTAAACAATAATTGCTTAAACATGTGACTATGCTACTTTGTGATAGAAGTTCAAGATAAACAGTATTTTTGTGAGAGAAAAATATCACATTTTAGCCTTGGCTAACCTGGAACTCCTCCGTGTAGACCAGTCTGGCTTTAAGGTCATAGAGCCTCTGCCTTCCAAGTGCTAGGATCAAAGGCAAGTGCCATCATGCCTGGGGAAACACAGTCCTGCATATAGTGTTGTATGTACAGTCTGCATTGAATGAAAACAGGATGAGCAATTAATTGAAAGCACCGCATTCACTAGCTGCAACAAGATTTTCTGTCAAAGGAAAGCATCTAAGTTAGCGCCAACCAAACCTCTGTGTCTGGGGCTTGTTCAGACAGAATATGCGTAAGGGAATTGGCTTGGGTTAGTCTTCTTTTGTACTGCTGTGTTACTTTGGTTTATTTTTTATTCTGTTGTTTTAAGTTGCCTATTGGTTTTGTAAATAGATCCTATTGTTGGGGGGCGGTGGTAATTCTCATGCCACGGTAAGCACATGGAAGTCAGAGAACAGTTCTCAAGAGCCAGTTCTCTCCTTCTACCAGGTGTGTTCTAGAGATGGAACAAGACTTCTCAGTCTTGGTTTGAGCACCTAAACTCACTAAGGCATCGCCTAAGCCCAGTCATACTTAGTACTTTGGCTGAGTTTCTCTGGCATTCTTTGTTTTTCAGCTTCTCCATGGGTGGATAACAGTAGAACTCCAAACAAGATTGATCTGTACGATGTACGCAGAAGACCATGGTATGACGTTTTGACTCTCTGTAAAGACATGATCAATAAATGGGGGTTCTATAATTTGTGAATATGTTGAGGGGAAATTTCCCCTTACTGGGATGGGCGCTCTCTTATATAGAATGCTGTGGTGCTTTCAAATACAGAAACAATTAATGACCAATGAAAATGATGTGTTCGAGAAGGAAATCACTGTGAATACTGTTAAAATGATTTTCAGACTCATTTCAAATAGATTGCTGTAAGCCTTCTGTTCAATTTAAGCTTTCCGTCTCTTTTCGCTAGCGGGGCTTTCGTTCGAAGAGCAACTACTCTGCTTGGGGAAAAGCCCTCACGTAGAGATGGCACGGAGTCAGAGACAACTTGCCTCTGGCAGTGAACTAATGGGAACTGGCCCTAAGCTAACAGTGTTGCCTAGATTCTTCCATAAAGTTTAGGTTTTATTATTTCTCCCCAAAGGAGTTTTATTTGTTTGACACTATTAAAGTAGTTCATCATCCTAATAAAAAAACACAAGAAAATATCAACAATATATGTTTGGACTCTCTGGGAGACAACTATGAAACTTCATGTATTTTTATTATTGATTGAATCTTAAGTGTATAAAAATTACATTTAAATTGTAAATATACCATTTTTTAATGAGTTCACATATACGGCATGGTGCCTTGTATTCTACTCTTTTCCTATTAATTTTTGAGTATGTAGTAATGAAAAGGAATACTTAAAATCATTTTAATAAGTGCTATATGCTCACTTACTTAAGAAAGTCCCTATTATTGTGTTTTTGCATTGCTTCCAACTTCCTCATATGTTCACACACAATTCTGTGCAGCATACTGGTGATTGAAAGAATGCTTATTTGTGCCTTTCAAGTATCCAGTTGAGTATTCAATAGTTATTTACATGAACAAAACCTTGAGTGATAGTTACTAATATTAATTTATTTATAATATTATTAATACTATTATTATTAGTAGTATTATATATTATATAATAATAATACTATTATTAGTAGTAGTATTAATATATATAATAGTATTATATAATACTATTATTAATATTAATAATATTTCTCTAGTCTGTTATTTAATGGAAGCAAATATTATATTATAACATAGTTGTACTTAAGAAATGGTCATTTTGTGGGAACTGTAAGAGCAAGGTATCAATCATCTGAGCAGACACTATGCTAATCTTTTTATCTTCCCACTAAGATGCACACCAGGACAAAGGTATTAAGATGCTACACATGAGCTGGATTGTCTTCCATGGGTGAACAGTGGGGCTATGCCTGTTGATCTGAATACAGACAGTGGAGTGAGTTGCAGGCAACCCAAGTAGTAGCAGCTGTGCTCCAAAATGTTGAAAATGAATTGGCTTGCTTTCTATCCATTGCTAGATCAGTTGAGTCAGATGCAGCCCTTCCAGATCTGGACGGCAGAAGCCATATCCCTTTCAGTCTTTCCTTCCCCTCCAACCCCCCGCCCCAGTCTCTGGCCAAACAGTAGGTGTTTTCTTTTTGTTCCTTTTCTTTTTTTTTCTTTTCTTTTTTTAAATTACTCTACTGCTATCAAATTTATCTCTAGATAAGCACTTGACTTCCTGCCTAAATCTCCCCAAGTGTGTATTTCAAATGCAGAAGAGTCAGAGATGTGGTCAGATTTTGGAATTAACATTTAAACTGTTTCTTTGGGTGATTCTTGGACACCATAAAGCTTTGAGAGTTTCTGCTTCAAATTCCTGGTAATAATCCTATCCCTTGCCTCATCTCAGTTACTTAACTGGCCTGTTATGTTTCTTTTTAAGTTGCTTTATCTTAAGGTTTATTGACTACTCCTCCCTAAGTGCTTATTTTTTGTCTTTAAATATATCATAGTTTGTTGTCCATTATATTAAAATGTTAATAATTGGAATTTAGGATTGTTCAGAAAAAAATATCCTTATAAAAATTAATTTTATTCACTGCTTACATTAAATTTTATCTTCATCTTTTTTTCCCATAAATCTCTGGAAACTGAGCTTTCAAAAGCCATAATGTTGGCATCTCTAATATGATCTTAAATATCTTTTTCAAGCTAACATTTCAGAATATGTTTAAAAGAGCATTGTTTACTATGGTGCCTTTGCTTTAATTATATCTTATTTCGGAGATCTATAAAAATGAATACAGCAAATATCAATATTAGACACTGAAGAAAAGGAAATGTTTCTGTGGTTCTGTTTCAGGTACATCCAGGGAGCTGCATCCCCAAGGACATGCTTATTCTGGTGGACGTGTGAGTAGTGCATGAGACATTTGTAGGTAATAGTAGTTTATGGGGAATTAGCAGTGTATGATAGACTGGAATAACAAAAAAAAAATCAATATAATGATTGTGAATCCATAAAAAGAAGCCAAATTTAGACATGAGCAAGGGTTGTAGACTTGGCTCGGTCAGTAAAGTGCTTGTTGCACAAGAGGAAGATCTGACTTCATATCTCTGGCTTTTCTACACACACACAAATTAAATAATGACGGAGCAGTGATTGTGTCTGTAATGCCAACTGCGGAGAGTAGGAAAGAGGACGAATCCTAGGGCTTGCTGTTAGACAGCCTAGGGGATCATTTGTCATGGGATCACTGTGAGATCCTGGTCTTAAACAATATGGTGGAGAGCCATAGAGGAAGATACCTGGCATTGACCTCTGACCTATACACACATACACATACACACACACACACACACACACACACATACACACACAAACACACACACTCACACACAGACATGCAAATGTACACACACAGACAATGGTAAAACCAAAAAAAAAAAATTTCATTGAAAATGAAAACAATGCTTATTTGTATCTTTGTCACACTGGAAGATTATGATACTATTCTAAAACTCAAACTTTATATATTCAAATTTGAAGAACATTATGTATAGAATTAATAAACTCTTGGTTCTTGTTACTAAGAGAAGAAGAGAAAAGAAAATAAGAAAGAAAAAGGAAAGATGACTTAGTTGGTACTTATCTAGGGGCAATTCTATTGACTGTAAGGGATTTGGATCACAATAGATAAATATGGTACCTTTTAATTCCAGAACTTTTCAAGGCACACAGTATATGACAGCAGTTTCTATAAGTATAGATATTAGTTGTTTTATTAATTTCCTATATTGTTTCAAGTTAAAGCCATGTGAGATACTGTGTGCACCTGTAATGTAGAAGTGGGAGTTAATTGCCTATAAGTGACCCCTACATTAGGAGAGGTATAGAGACAAGAAAGATCAAGAAATCCTGAAGGAAAAGTGCTTTCATCTGGAGTGGAAGAGTTGTCCAGAAACCTCATCACAGTTGTGCAGCTGTGTAATTCTAGACTATGGCTATTGTTTATTTATAAATTTTTAAATTAAAATATGATTACATCATTTCCACCTTCCTCTTTCTTCTCCCTGTCTACACTACTTTCTCTCTCTCAAATATGTGGCTTCTATTTCTTTAATTCTTGAGATTGTGTTTGTGTGTGTATTACTAAATACATAAATGCATAAATATGTAAATATAGACTGCTCAGTCTCTATGTTACTTGTGTGTATGACTACAGGGCTGATCACTTTTTAAAGGAAGAAATATATTTCTATATTCAGTATTACAATGTAGAAGCTGAAGAGATCATTTTCATTCTTTATGACGGTGTTTGATAAGTGACAGGTGAATGACACGTGGACCCATTTGTGTGTCTGTAGGAGTGGAAGCGTGAGCGGATTAACTCTGAAGCTCATCCGAACATCTGTCTCCGAGATGTTAGAAACCCTCTCTGATGATGATTTCGTGAATGTAGCATCAGTGAGTATGATGGTTGCTCCTTCCGGAATTCTGCCTGCCTGTCTCCCAACATCATTACATACTGGGTGGTTTTTTCCTTAGGTGGGCTGAGGCATTGTCAGGGTGCTATAAGCTGCCTTACTGAGTTAGCCTATGTTGTCCTTTCTGATGTATTTACCACCATTGACATAATGAATACTGAATGAAAAGCATTCCTCTCCTTCATTAAAAGGAATCCACATGGGTACTGTGAGCCCTTCCATAGACAGTCACCTTTGGGACATCTTATGAAGTAGCATCTAGTAGCATGATTGAACATTAATTGCTTGTAGTTGGTTATACTCATTTATGGCCTGGACAGCTGACTTTATTACATTGAGTTTTTCCTAAGACAAGAAAATAAAAAGGCAAGTGAATGAACTTGGAACCATCTTAGGCCTTCTTATAGCTAGGAAGTACTAAACTTGCTGCAAATGGACTAGGATGTGCCATGCCTAATCTTAATCTATGTAATTTAGGCACCAAATTTCATGGTCATTTTCTGGCAAATGAAATTTCACATGGGAAGTGGTTCATTTATGGAGATGTAGTCAAAGAGCAGTAGATTTGGGTGATGCTGATTTTTATTGAACCATGAGAATGGATCTGCTTCTAAAATCAGTGGGTAGGAGGAAGTTAAAGTCTGTAACTGATTTCCTGGAATTGAGGAAAGCAGAAATCTCCCTAATCCTATTTCTTGTAATGATGCTGGAATGGTGATGCTAAGATGGAGAGGACTTAACCCTAATATGAAATTACGAGGATATTCCTGGCTGAGCGTGGATAAAGAATATATAACCTATTATGGACTTCCTGGATAATGTCTCATGGTTTATAATTCTCAAGGAGAATAAATTGCAGATATTCTGTAGTCTAAATAAATCAGAAGGAACCCTCTCAAACTCTTGTTGAGACACCATGGCAAGAGGACAGTGTCAATTAAGATATAGAAAAGATAATTATTCAGCTTCATTTCTATATAAATGGCAAAAACTTTGAAATGGCTTAAAATGTTATCCTTGGCAGAATGAAAGAGAATGGCTTAAATATATTTAGTTCAGATTTGTCATATATAATAAAAATGATTGAAGGCCAGAAAATATTCAATACTGTTAATGTTTTCTTTGGCTTCTTCCAAAAACTGAACACCAGCCCTGAGTTGAAGTAGCTTATTTGGAAATCACAGGAAATAGCACTAGTTCAACAGTGAGAAGTGAAGCTTGGAAAGGAGAGAATCTAAGTGTATAGTCGTAATTGAATTTAAGGAAACCAAGTTTATTGAGAAATTCTAGAAGCCTCCTGGAATAGTCCTTTGAGAGTTGCCAAGCTACAAACCTACAGACCGAGTGTGTGAGGGCAGCAGCCTCCCGTGTGGAGATGAACAGGGTGTGTGAGGCAGCGGCCTCCCGTGTGGAGATGAACAGGGTGTGTGAGGCAGCGGCCTCCCGTGTGGAGAGGAACAGAGTGTGTGAGGCAGCGGCCTCCCGTGTGGAGATGAACAGAGTGTGTGAGGCAGCGGCCCTCCGTGTGGAGAGGAACAGAGTGTGTGAGGCAGCGGCCTCCCGTGTGGAGATGAACAGGGTGGTGAGGCAGCGGCCTCCCGTGTGGAGAGGAACAGAGTGTGTGAGGCAGCGGCCTCCCGTGTGGAGAGGAACAGAGTGTGTGAGGCAGCGGCCTCCCGTGTGGAGAGGAACAGAGTGTGTGAGGCAGCGGCCTCCCGTGTGGAGACGAACAGAGTGTGTGAGGCAGCGGCCTCCCGTGTGGAGAGGAAACAGAGTGTGTGAGGCAGCGGCCTCCCGGGTGGAGAGGAACAGAGTGTGTGAGGCAGCGGCCTCCCGTGTGGAGATGGAACAGGGTGTGTGAGGCAGCGGCCTCCTGTGTGGAGAGGAACAGAGTGTGGCCACAAGCAGCTGTTTGGAAACAGCAACATTATGGATTCTGAAGGCTGAGAACTGATCAGTGTACTCCCCAGCCAATGAATCAATCATAAAGATCAATATTTATTACAATAACAATTATAATAAAATAGATGATGATGATGATGACACACAGAATATTTTATAAGTGGGTGGGGAGCTCCTAAAGTTAGAGTCTGAGGATTTATGCAGGATCCATGTCCTACAGGGAAGTGGGTTGCACAAAGACATAAGAATGAAAACTGCTACAGATTGACTTCATC
Source organism: Mastomys natalensis (assembly GCA_021653895.1). Lineage (NCBI taxonomy): Eukaryota > Metazoa > Chordata > Mammalia > Rodentia > Muridae > Mastomys > Mastomys natalensis. The sequence goes on along the minus strand of JAJTUV010001596.1, from coordinate 121,459 downwards.
AACCTGGGTCAGACTTTGAGGCGTCTACTGCGAGGTGATTTTTAATCCCAATGTATTTAAGCCCAGTATAATTTGGGAAAAAAACCAAAAACCAAAAATAAAACAAAAAATCCGTTCCTTTGTGTAATACAGTCCCCAGTTCCCAAGGAAGCATAATTACATTGTAACCCAACTCAAGGTACATGTCATGAATTCCAGAAAAACAAGCTCAAGAGATAGGCTACCTGTAGTAGATTAAGGACCTAAGGGTCTGGCTTGGTCGCACAGAGAGAATAGAGGTCATTTGGGCGCTGTTCCTGGTTGTGCAAACTTGATATGGCCCGGCCCAACTGATAATGCAGATTGGGCTATCAATCAGTTCTAATACTCAGATTTCTGAATTGAAGAATAGGTTTTTTTCATCTTTCCCATTGGAAAGAATCCTGTGTCCTTAATATTCCTGGTTTCTCTGGAGATCTATGGGGACAGGATCTTCGTGCTGTGCCCCCAAGAAGTGTCAAAGTCAATAGTGTTTTGTAATCTACTTATCTTTTTGTTCCCTGAAACCCATTCCAATTTCCCTATATTCTTGCTTAACCCTACATCAGCATCAGTAGCTTGGTTGGTACATTGCGTTACATATTTGACCAGAGGTCTTTGAATTCAGTGTCCATTCAAATATAGATCTAGGATTATCTATTCATAGCCATTTACAATTTATGAAAACATTGAATAAATCCAAAATCCTATGCAAAGCCTTCTCTGCCCCTATTGTATTGAACTAAATTTAATAACAATCTATTTTTAAATCATGATACTTTGGAATCAGGTCTCAAAATTTCCAGAGAGCAAATACAGAATTAGGTTTAGCAAAACTCTTAATGGCCACTGTAAAGATTTTTCTCATTTCCACCATGCACACATGAAATGCAGAATATTCCTACATACTCTATAGAAACAGGAAGTAAACAGTTCTTGAGTGATTTTCTTTGAGTTATAGTGACAGGAGTTATGCTCCCTCACCTTTGGATTCCACATCAATGCACTTTATATTTTAAATGTTGAACCAGTGGGTGAGTGTGAAGGTTTGAGTTGTAGTCCTTGCTGATTTTCATCATTCAAATATGCTATGGCAAATTTCAAGTGACTTCAAAAGATGAACTGGCCCTAAACAATGAGTGAAAATCTCAGGATTGCTTTTCATGAACTGATAGAATCCTGACACATTCAAGAGAGTACCACCAAATCAAATTGTCTTCTTCATGCTGGAGCCTTAGATGCATAGCTAAAGGTAAATGGTTTATTCAAGCCAATGTCTAGGGAGATAACATAAGTTAGGCCTTGAAAATTCTTTAGCATGTGTGTGTTATCGGGCTTTGTTACAAACTATTAGCTTCATTTGATTGTTTAAGTAGATTCCCATGATAAGGCAAGCAGTATATGAACTCTGAAGGTTAGTAATACTTACTGAGCTGCTATGTTTAAATACTTGGGATTGAATTTATGTCAATAGTAAGAGAAACAAATTTTACTCCTTTCCTAAAGAGGCAACATTAACAAGTCTTTACAGTGAGTTGATGCTCTTTTCCCTGATAGGTATTGTATGAGGAACCCTGGACTGAATGGGTACTACTGAGCTGGCCATTTCCATGTACAGTAACTAATCAAAACGGATGTGAAAGGCCTGTACTCTGCATTCTAAGTATATACCTTCTCCCTCTCCTAATTGTTGGCTACATTCACAGGGCCATTTAATAATCATTGTCCTTACCAGAGACCATAAGTTTCAGAGGATTAATCATTTTACCCTCAACCCCACTATCTCACTAAATCATCTGGGGATGTACTGTCTCTTGGAAACATGAATGTGACACACGTTCTACAAATTCATTCATTTTCCCATAGCTTATCTTCACCTTCTTCAACTCTGCCTAAGAGAGGTCTAGTATTTCTCCTTCTAATTCAAGAGGCTTCCTCCTGTACAGAAATACATGTATTTGCTTATTCCAGGAGATATCTGTTTCTCTGTATAAAATTATAATGAAGTGCATTTTGCCTCAAGGTCTTCAAAATCCATTTCCTGTGTGTATTCCTGGCTCCTACTCTTTCATATTCAACAGACCTGGTCATTCTTTGTTCAATGTTCTGTTTTCTTGTTTTCCTGGCATGGACTGTACTATTGCAGGTGGTGTCTATTGAAATTTGGTGTTTTTGTTGCCTTGAGCCATGGAAGATGGGATGAGATAATAAAGAGAGCAAATGTCATCTTTTATTGTCTCTAGAATGGAGATGCCATTGCACTGTAATAGAAGAGGAATTGTTTATATCTATACAAACAGATATCAGCAACCAAGGGCACAGTGTCTTCAAGGGCACCATGCTTCTACCTCCTTGTGTATCATCCTGACATTTGGATCGGTGCTATGGCTGCTTAACATCTTTATACTTCAGATTCTCTATATAATCCTCTCATCTAGGACATGTTGACCACAATAAGAAAGGAGAAACTAGTCCATAAAACTTTTCAGCTCATTTGGCTGGACCAAGGATATCATTTTCTTCAGTGGGATTTCAAGACCTCTCAGCACTTAGCTGTACATTATTATTGTCCTCAAAGTTCTCATGGTCTTGTATTCCTATTACATTAACATAATGCTCAGATTACTATATCGGAATCTGTCGCATAATGATGCTAAGTGCCTGAGTAGTCTTCTTGGCTCCACTTATGGACTGTACACTCCCTTCACCACGGCTCTTTCTTTTTATCACCATGAGTCTCATAAATTGGTCTCTTCAGGAATCTCATCCTGAGCATCTATTTACCAATACTGGTATCAAATAAGATTAGGTTCCCTAGGAATTTTCACTGAGACAAGGATTTAAGTTCAAATGATTGATTTGGAAAGTTATACTAGAAAAATCTGTTAGTGAAATCCAAAAATTAAAGAAGCCAACTAGTGAATAATGCATTATTCGGTAGCACATGTCTGTGAGAGTTGAGATCATTCTTCTGCCCTTCAGGATAATAGTATAGGGCCCATGAGTGGTAGTATACAAAGGCTCAGATTTTCTAAGGGGAGATATGCTCATATGTGGAATGGCCCATATCAGTTCCCTGCCTTTCATAGCTTACTGTGTTCAGTGCAGCGGTTGGAGTGTAGTCTTGGGCAGATACCAGTTATGTTGGCAGGTATGGAACTCAGTATGGCCACCAATATCATCTGACTAAGTAAGACAGTGAACAATGCTATCACTGTATTCATAAAGAAATTTCCCTTGGTGTCACCGATGAATAGGTGTTATACATTCAACACTTGACAACCATGTAACAGTCCTTTTCCTTTAGGAAGAACACAGTTGGAGTGAAATTCATGATGCCTAATAAAAATTTTTATCATTGTTTTGTTAAAACCATTCTGACTTTAGATGTGTACTTCTTTTGTTGCTGTTTTTGAGAAGTGTCTTATAATGACTTACCTGTCCAAATCTATCAAGGACTGTACCATAATACGTGAGTGGATGTATCATACCTGGATTTAACTATAATTTTTTGGAAAGAAAACATTTGAAATGGTTTCTTTAAAAATATCATTACTAAAAAGCATAAATGTAAGGCGGTTCCTTGTTCTTTCTGTGATCCAGGTTCATGCAAAGTTTACTGATACACAAAAACTCTGTATCCTCTCCTGTGTGCAGCCCACTTGTGTGCCTAGTTTACGTGAGCTAAACCATATGAGAAATAGAATGTCTTGTTCATAGTAAGAACAGTGAACATATATGATCAAGAAATAATAAACATGTACACCCTTAGTTAATTATGAAAAAGTGTCTTAGACATTTGAATTGGAGAAGGCTAACAATGAACCCTTGAAAATGAGCAATTATTTCATGAAGTCATCTGAAAGAAGTCATAGTGTTTTCAAACTCTCCTCCAATGAAAGCTATTGCTGACTTTGTTTCCTACCCAGCTTCATGGTTTTAGTTCTTTTCTTTATATTTAGTTGTTTACTACTTTTATTATCCAAAAGAAGACCAATTTTTCTTCAGATTAAGCTGAACTCTTTGTTAAATATACACTTTGTTTAATTTTATTACTTTGGAATGATCTATTGAACACTATCATAATTTCCTTGGAGCTTTTAAGTGATTGTGTGATTGGAGATATAATTTTAATCTGAAAAATTCTAACAGTTAAAATTAGTACTTAGTAGGGCCAAAGAAATTCTTGCATATGAATGATGCTGTTAATTCTAACACACAGGCGGTGAACACAGCAGAACCCCAATGAGTTCACAGCCAGGTTAGTCTACGTAGTAAAACCCTATCATGAACATATTAACTACAGAAACAAAGATGATCTCAAGTGTTCATTCAGTTTTCTTTGTACTTCAAATCTCATTTATACACAGGGGACATAGGAGTTTATATGTACATAGATAATGAAGAGAAGGAACAATATGATAGAGATACAGATAATACAGAGAGATAGAAATCGACAGATGGTAGGTAGGTAGATTGATAGCTGATAGATAGATAGATAGATAGATAGATAGATAATTAGATAGATAGATAGATAGATAGATAGATAGATAGATAGGTAGATGATAGATGATAGATAGATGATAGATAGATGATAGATAGATAGGTAGATAGATAGATAGATAGATAGATAGATAGATAGATAGATAGATAGATAGATAGATAGATAGATGATAATTGAAAGAACTAGATAGGTAGTAGATAAAATATAGAATGAAATATGGCAGAAAGTAGTTTATCTTATTAATGGTAACTAGGTTCACCTTTACAATCTTACACAGTAGATAATAGTTTAGTTTTATAGGTAGAGAATAAGGTAGAAAGAATTCTAATAATTTTCTCAAGTAGGAAGACAGAAATGAAAATAGCCATTTTCATTTATAAATTTAGATTTATAAAGAAAGTTATAAAGCTGAATCTCCAAAAAAGTATAATTTTTCTGACTTTAATGATACACTAAAATGTATAACAAAATAAGATACACATAATTATGTTAAAAAGCAAAGAAAGTATTTGTGTAGGTGCATATGCACTTGTGTGCAAAGGTATTTAGAGTTTGGTGGCCATATACTGTCTTTTCTTGAATGCTGCCTACTTTTTGGGTTTTTGTTTTCCTTTGCAATAACATAGTCTTTTACTAGCCTAGAACTTGCCAAGTAGGCTAGGATAGTTGGTTATTAATTACCAGGAATATGTCTATGAGGTTCCACACTGATAAAATTACAAATGCATCATCACACATTTAAAAATAAAATGTTTATTAATTCCCTAGAAATTCCATACAGAGCATTTTCATATTCTTGCCCCATCTCCTCCATGATCTACCGCAATAGCCTCACCCAACCACATCTCTTTTCTCTTTTATTAAAACGCATCAATCCAGCCAGCCTTTGGGCAAGCAAGGCAATCAATTTAAGAACTGGGCCATCTCCTTATTCCCAAGAAATTCTTTGTAAAAGCATAAATTTATTTCTCCATCAGAAAGATGCTTTCTGTGTATTTATAGAGGAATTACATAAGGAAATTTGCTATATATTGGGCCCTGAAAAAATGTATTTCAATTGGATTTTATTTTTTGCAAATACATATCTAAGTTGTGTGTTCCTACCTGTATTGTTTTATTCATTACTTCCTTCCTTTCCTCTGTTTCTTTGGATCCTGTCCTACTTTACATTCTTACTTATAGTTATATGCTATTGTTAGCCACACAAGTCTACAATTAAGAGAAATTATTTTATTAGCTACTGGATTTTACGTACATACTCTCTGAAATAGATGCATTTGGAGTTCATTCTGCAAAATTTTGCTAAAGTTATACTGTTGTTTTTAGCAGTTTATCTCTTTTCAAATAGAGATTGAACAATTTAATGGTAGGGAGATTCTCTAGGAAGAAAGCTTCATATTGTGTCATGTGCTGTGTATGGTATCTCTCTCTGTATATGTCTGTGTATGGTGGGTGTATGTGTTTCTGTCTCTGTGTGTCTATGTTTCAGTTTCTGTGTATATTTGTATGTGCCTCTGTATATTTGTATAATATGTGTCTCTGTGTGTGCCTCTCCGTGTTTTTGACTGTATGTATTGTGTGTATGTATGGGATGTGTATGTGTGTGCCTATGTGTATATGTGTGGTACATCTGTTTAGTGTGTGTGTGTGTGGGGGGGGTGTTTCTGTGTGGTGTATGTGAATGTCTATATGGTGTGAATAAGTGTATTGTGTGGATGTGTGTGGCGTGTGTCATTTCATGAGTATGTGTCTCTGTGTGTGCATGATGTGCCTGAGTTTATTTTTTGTCTCTGAAATTATATGAAACTCAACAATATAAACTACAGATTGTGTCGCTGCATCAGTGCATGATAACAAGGTCCTGGTAGATGCTCTGTAGGGATCTACATAGTCACTGCCCCTGTCAAAGCCTTCAGGTATCCAAAAATACACATTCCTAAGAACACTCTCATCCTTTCAGAGACCTAACTTCTCTTACGGCTTTCCTATGTTTACCTAGAACCACTTGACAGAAAACTTCTGCAGCCTCTCAGTTTTAGGTTCATGCTACATCTCTTTTCTGTTTTTCTTTAAGGTAAGTTTTATTCATGAGTCATATGTGTGAGACTTAAAGCCACCTCATTGTTAAATGTTTTCTGCAGTCTGGAGGCTGTTCTTTGTTACAAAAAGAAAGCCTGCTCTTAGGCAAAGTGTAAATTCAGCACAATGCAGCTGTTTCCCCACTAATCTAGTTAGGAGCTTTGATACAAGTAGTGGTAGATGATAGGAACAACAATTCAGTCACAGCATGCTCTGACTTACAAGCAGAGTTTCTAGTGTTGACACAGCGAGCGGAAGTTGTTTATGAATATGAGGGAGTTTGGTGCTTAAAGTCATATGCTGCATAACCATCAGAGGATGAAAGAAATGGGTGTTGATTGCGGGTTACATATTCAAAGTTAACAACCAAAGATCTTCTCAGATCCAATACAGCCGCATGTTTCCTGCCTTACAAGTTAGATCAGAATGTCATGTTATGATAGGGACATTCGAATCAGTTTTCTTCCAAGAAGCTTTTATGATTCATGGTCTTCATAAAATTCTGTTTTTGATTTCTCACCTTACCAAAAGAAAAAAACATAAAGCCGAATCCTGACACTGAAGAGGTGGCTCAGAGGTTAGGAACACGTTTCCCTTGGAAAGGAGTGGAGTTCTGTTCTAGCATCCACAAAAGCTCAGAATCTCTTGTAACTAAATCTGCAGATATCTGACAGCATTTTCTGCCTCAGTGGGCATCCACGTACAAAAATAGAAATAATAACATGGATATTTTTAGAATAATTAAAATATGAAATCTTGTCAGAGAGGTTTTTTTCTTTGAAAAAAACACTAGGGCTACCCCATGCCTAGGATGAAGTTACTCAGTAACAGGCTATGTCTAAATGCTTGTGTAGCATTGTGAGTGATGAGCACCAAGTCTTACGAGAAGAGAAGGAACGTCTATTCTAGTTGTAAACTTTCCCTTGTGTTTGCTTTCCAAAACAAAGCTGCCTTTGTGCATAGAGGTGTCTACATGAGATGAGTCTGTGCTTCCTTTCTAATATAATTCATGACAATGGACAAATATATTCTGAGGATCACATTAATCATTTGTCAACGTAACTTTTATTCACCTGATGTTATTGTTGTCTTGGAGGTTCACTGCGGAATAAGCTCACCCTTTCTAGTTCTTTCGGAACTCTGGTAGCTGGTTTAACTCAGCTGTTCTGGCTCAAACTCCTCTCTAGGATGAAAATTCAATCTGGCTTTTCTCAGTTTCTGACTGAATTGTTTTGCTTGACCTCAAACTAACATGGGCAATCTTCTAATCTTTGGTTCCTTCTCATTCTCTGGCTTCAACTGCCTCTGCTGACTTTCACGAACTGTCCCAACTCACAATGAAGTCAACTACCCTGCACAGCCACTGCACTGTCTCCCAACTTACTGAGTCTCTTTCCCCTTGCATTGCACTTACATAGCTTCTTTTTCCTGTGGTGTTCTCATGAGAGTTGGGTATATCCTATCTCTTACTCACTCCTTCAGATCTTTCTCTGGTTCATCACTTTGTCTACTCCTCAATTACACATCACTTTGAAATATGACTGCTTCCTTCTAAAACTAATTTTACCTTAAAGGTGTGTACTAAGGGTTTGTCTGTATTCTAGCCAGAAGGATTAAAGGTGTGTGGCATCTACATTCCATCCAGATCACACAGATTTATGGCTTTGAATGTGATCCCTTTGCCAGAGCAGCCATGTAGCTGGATTAAAATTTCTCTTCATCTTGATTTTCCATAGGTGGTGAATAAGATGCCAGTACTTCTTGATCATTGATGAAAGAAGAGCAACAGGATGTTAGGATCCTGGGCACATCATAGTAGTGTTAGCATGCAGTAGGACTCATAACAGAATGTGTGACCTTCTGTTTCCTCCTCTAAGTTCTTTTCTCTTAAAAAGACTGCTAGAATTGTAGGTAAATCAGGTAAAACCTTTCAAACTACAAGGTTGATACAGGGCAGTTTTCCTTTTCATTATAGAATCAGATTTAATTTCTTCTAGCATCAGGAATACAGAAAGAAATGCCACATGCAAAATGTTTTATATATTTTAGTCATTATTGTAGCTATTATTCCTGTTACAATTTTCATCCTTTGATACTCTCTACTGATTGTATATAGGCAATTGGAATATTTGATATTGATATGCTTTTACAGTTGTAAGCTTTAAACATCAAATTTATGAAAATGTATGTATTTCAGGGTAGTGAAACTAGAGGTTCCTATTTGCTAGAAGTTTGCATGGAAAAGTAATTAAGATGCTGTCTAAAGGAGAGGGTTGGTGGGCTATTGGCAGCTCTAATGACTGGGCAGAGTCTTATCTTCCTGTAGTTTCTTGCCTGAAGCAAATCTTACTGCCTCTGCATGTGTAGTGATCCCTGGTCCTCCTACTGTCAACCCAGGGTAATTGGTGTTTGACTGTCCTATGTATAGTGTCTCAGGCACTTCTCCTGCTATGAGTAATAAACTGGCCTTTGCCTCTGACCCAGAGGACTTGAATTCTTTTTTCCTGTCATTATGGAAGTACAGGAAGCTAATTTGTAAACATACAAATAGGGTACAACTTCAGGCCCTTCAGATTCCAAGACCACTACAACTTGACCCTTTGACATCAACTGACATCCCAGGGCCGGCATGAGTTGTGCTGTCTGGCAATTCTACTTCCATCAGCTTAACCTTCCAGTCTTCCTGTTGAAATATTTCTTATATGTTCCAGACAAGATCAAGATCTTCTTGTCTTGTTGTTTTTTATTCTGTTTGGCATAGTAGAATTTCTTATTTTTTAAATATAATTTAAGGTTAAAAATAACATCACCTTCTTGCAAAATTCAAAACATCATTCAAGGCAATACTTGAGCTCACAGCTCAATATAATAAAGGACATGTGGCCTGCCAAGAGAGATTTGTGAACAAGGAAATCTCAGCTAGTAATTTCATTTCACATCAGATAAAATACCTATCCATCTAGATTTCAACAAAAGTTTATGTTGCCCCACAGCTCATTTATGTCTGTGAACAAGCAGATTGTTTTCTACATCCCTGCTTCTTAATTGGAGCCTGTGGCCCAGCAGTGTGAGCCTGGACTGGCAGTTCAGTTAGGCAGTGGTTAGAGATGCAGACTCTTGAGCTCTGTCCCAAACTCACATCTAGTTTAGCAAGTCCTGCAAATAATCTGCCACACACACACACACACACACACACACACACACACACACAATGGTTATGATTGCATCACTGGTGATTGTGCGTGCAAAGAAGATGCCAAGCTCTGGAGACAAGGATGTCAGCATATCCACACTTATTCAAGGATTGCATTTAGCATCTATCTGTGACTTCCACATCATGCTGGAACTCATGTCAGTCACTCCTTTGATTCTAAGATCTTGGTAACTCAGTTCAGACTCTTAATAGCTGGTTACTTTTACTCTAATCATTTGGGGTTGCTACATGAAATTACTTTTCTTGTCTCTGACCAAATGCCTGACAAGAAACAACAGGAGGTGGAAGACATATCCAAGCTCAGTGTTTAAGGGTGTACATAGTCCATCACAGCCAAGAGACATGAGAAGTGAAGCTGCATCTCAGTCTTTGGAAACAGGAATGGTTGCTTCTCATCCTGTCCCTGCAGACTGGGAGGCATCACCAATGGCCCAGTTCCTCTAGCAAAGCCCCACTCTACAAGGATTTCACAGACACACCACCAGCTAAAGACTAAGTGTTTAATCATGAGCATGGATATTTCACATCCAAATTAGAAGCAGGGATATTTCCAATATAGGTAGGTGTAGAATTAAGGTCACCAAAAGCAACTAAGTTCTTCCACCTTACCCTTGTATTTTAAGGAATAGACAGATACTTTAAAAAGTAATCTTTTAAAATTATGCCAAATACACTGCAAGTGTCTTTTAACTTTTTCCTAATTATAATGAGTACCACAGTAAATTTTAGAACTAACATGAATACAATGTTGGCATGACACTCAAGATGGCTCCTTACACTTAAACTCTGAACCTCCTTCCAATAATTTGAATAGGATAAGAGCATCAGTCCATTCTTCCAAATGCCTACTAAATCCTGTTGTATATTCAACACATTAGTAACATTCTTTGCTAAATGATTTTCAAAAGTAGCTGTCTTAACTTTTTGTGTCACAGCAATTGCAGACACAGTGGTGTTAACAATTAATGTAATTAAAGCTATTATCCAGCAATAATCAAGCCCACTACCCTCTTGCTTCTGCTTAAAGCCTGACTCACTTCTTTCAGTACTTGCAAGTTTTTTCAGAATACCAAGGTTCTGTGATAATCAGGGCAATAAAACAAAAACTGGTTGATAGACCTCCTTAATTGACATGCTGGATTTCAACACACTAACACAATTAGAAAGTGTACAATCAATGTAACTTACATTAAATACTGTAGAAGAAACAAAAGTAATTTTAACTTGACAATTAAAAGAGCCTTAACACATGTACTAACACTTGTTTGAAATCCAGATCCTGTGCCAACTTTATCTTTTGCTAATTTAACATCATAGAGAACTGTAATAACTTCCAAATATGTCTCTGAAAATGTCTAGAACGAGACCTCCAAATGAAGACTGTTATTTCCAATATTGGATTGATTTCCAGACCAGTACATGATTGAGATTAACTTTGCATAATGAGCTTATAATTTAAAGAATGTTCTCTGCTGAGCTTTGATGCTGCAGATACTGCTGATAAAATTACCCATGGCCTAAGGTCAGTCAAGCTTCAAGAATGGCATATATAGCTTGATTATACATGGCTTGAACCTGAAAGTGGACCCTCAGGCAGAGTTATTAAATTAACAGGCTGGGAAACCAAGGAAGGGTAAGATTCAGCAGAGAGCCTTACCAACCTAAGACATAAGTGCATCAATTTGATAATGCATATTCCATGACAGGTAAGGAAGGCATTCTTTTCAGAACAACCTAAGACAGGCTTAGTCTTGTTAATGAAATAAAAAAGGGGGAGAGGCGGAGAGTCTTTGGAGCTGCTTGGCAGGAATCTAACATTGGCCAAGGAAAAGGAAATGGGTTGCTTGGAAGGAATCTGGCATTGGCCAAGAAAAGGAAATGGGCTTCAGGCAGGAATCTAAATCTTAGGCTAGAACAAAGAAGTAAGCTTCAGGCATGAAAAGACTTTGGGCTAGGACAGGGAAGTTGGCTCAGATATTTTGGTCATTCTGATAAGCCCTTAGAAATAATAATGATCACAGGACTTTGTTTATTGCCATGCTTGTTGTTTGACTATCTGAGCTTGTTGTCTTGCTTGTTCCTTGACTATTTGCATCTACTGTATTTCTAGCTCCTCAACCAAGAACTGACTTTAATACTTGCATGTAATTTAAATGGTATAAAAGCAAAAAGGAGGAGGGGGGATGGGATAGGGGTTTCTAGGGAGGGGAAATGGGGAAAGAGGATGACATCTGAAATGCAAATAAATAAAATATTCAATAAAAAAAGAAGGAAGGAATAATGAATTTTTTTTAAAAAGCTGAAAATGATGTAAGGAAAAAAAGTGATCTTTAAAAAAAAAAAAAAAGAAGACCATAAAGAAAGTGTACATTTTGAAAAAAAATACTAAAGAAAGGGACATGTTTGGCATAGTCTAAAACGACAAAATAATGAAGGTTATCTAATTTTAAAGGACAGAGGAGGATAATGTAATTACTTTGTAAGTTTATAAGAAGGTGTTGACAAGCTGGATAAAGATTTTTCCATTAATTATATGGCACACCAAGGTTTTGCAAAATGGAGATTAGTTACATGTGTAGTTTTCTACTGGGCAATTTGATATTGAAAGTGGAATTTTTTTCTGGACATTATTAAAAATAAGACTATTATTGATTGATTTGGAAGCCTTGACTACTAAGAAAACACTCCATGTATTTCAGGACTTATAGTTTAAGCTCTTTCAAATGATAGTTATTCTCTTAATTTTGAGTATAAAAAAGCTGACTTTAGCTGGCCTGAGCAGTAGACTGGCAAAATTATTCACTTGCTTAAATTAGTATATTTGTTCTTAATTATTTAGTGAAATAAAAATTCAAATGAATTTAAAATAAAACTTGATACTGCATGTATTTATTAGTAGAACCCATAGAGTTATAGTTTTAGCTATTAAATTAAAAAAAATCCCATTTCAACAAATTCTTAAGGAACGAAAACCATTTTGACATTTTGGACAAATATAGTACAACTTGAAAGTTGAGAACTCAGGCTTGGAATCTTTCTGTTGTTGTTTTTGTTGTTGTTGTTTTGTTTTGTTTTTGTTGGTTTTGTTGTTTCTTCTTTACAATTTTAAAATGCAAGCTACATCATCAGGAAGGGACATTTTGCATAAGTTTTCTTCTTCCTTTCAGATATTATAACTGCCATTTTCTTTTCCCCACAATCATTTAATCAACTTATGCTTTGTTTATTAATCCATGCTTGCATCATCCTTTCAAGTATATTTCAAAGCTGATTTTTTTCCCTGTGATATTTTTCCCTGCACTAACTCTGTGCTTTATTGATAATTACTTTTCCATCTGTTTTTGTTATCTTATATATAAACATGCTTTTTGTCTTTCAAACATGTATGTGACCTCAGTGGATCTGAATTCAACCCAATATAATCCCTTCATGCCTTGTTCCTAATTCATTAGCCAGTTTTGTTAGTCCCAGGAACCCTTTTCTACTTAAAAGAGCTCATCAGAGATGCCAATAATGTTGTCTGAAAGTGGTTCTACCCTGCTCTGTGATGCATGTTTTCGATACGTACAGGTTATAAACGAAATCTGCTCATTGGGATTTGCACCTCACTGCTTCCAAGTCTTGCCTGCGTATCCCCACATCAGTTCAGCACCTGTTCCTATGCTACCTCTCAGCCTCCTGGACCAGTACATCCTGGAGAGCATCCCTCTGTAGCTCTTCTGCGATGTTGTTCAATCCCCTGCCCCCACTTCACATTTCTGTATGTCATTTCTCTCCAACCAGTATGTCATAAATATCTGTCTTTTGCTTATTTTCAATATGCTTATTTCTCTACCAGAATCTATGCTTCTTACTTCAAGATGGCTCCATAGGTAAAACATTTTGCAAGCCCGAGTTCAATCTCCAAAACTCACATAAAGGTGGATGGAGACAACCAACTCCCAGGTTTTTAATTTGACATCCATACCTGCACAATGGTATTTATGGTCTCTCTGTGTGTGTCTCTGTCTTTCTCTATCTCTCTGTGTGTGTCTGTCTCTCTTTCTCCCTCTCTGACACACATACAGAGATAAACAGACACACACACACACACCTGTCTCTGTTTCTCTCTGTCTTTCTATGTTTCTGTCTGTCCCTGTCTCTGTGTATCTCTCTGTCTCTCTTTCTGTCTCTATCTCTCCCTGTCTCTCTCTGTTTCTCTGTGTCTCTCACACCTTTTTGCACTCTCAAGCAAACACAGGATTAATTTAAATTAAGACACTATTTTGTGCCACTGTTACAAAGCACTTGGTGATCTCTGTGGTCAGACAGTAGTTACTGTCAGTCATAACAGTGATGAGTAAATGGTGCAAGCTGTCCATTTTTCTAATAAATTTCAGTAACATGAGTCAAATATATTTCCTCATGTGGCCATAACCCTCCTTATCTCTACATTATAGACACATATGACATGTGTATATCACTGAATGTGTTGTTTGAGAAAGTCAGCTATGACTACCACGTGAATGCTATTTTCTTTCCAAATAATAAGTAATCATCTTCAGATTTTGTGAAAATACTGAACATACTCACCAAGTGTGTGTCACTGTGCTGTTGGAGAGGAAAGATCAAAGAGTATGATCATTTGGTGATCATTAAGATTTTGTCTTCAGGAAGTAAAAGTGTAGAGAAGACTAGGGGAAAACATTTGTAATAGAATAATACTGAAACTTTATCTTAGGAATTGTGGTGTACAAAAGAGCACTGTTCATACTTCCAGTTATGCAAGTGCTGTAGAATCATGATGCACCACAGTCAACTAAAAGATGGGAGAAAAATATAAAATCCAATAGAAATGAGCTAGGAAACCATATTCAGATTACTTCTGAATGAGGAAAATAGCATGTTTCAACTGCTTCAAAATCTTGTAAATGAAGACAATTACAGAATTAAAAGTCTTCCTTGTAGCCATCAAAATATGAATTTGAAGTTGTGATAGCATGCACAAATATGTGCAAGCCCACCCCAGATAAAATTCCAGCACCAGTGCAGAGGAGGGGAGCTACATATCCCACCTCTGGCTAAGTTGATACTGGAAACGGATAGGCATCAAGAGCTGGTTTTCTTTAGGGATGCAGGTCATCTATAACCAGTATCTAACACGTACTTCTGTGACATTACATCATCAACACAAATTCTACTTGATGAGTTTGGTTTTAATGAAAACATGAAGTGGGATGGGCAGAGAAATAGACTGTACCCAGTAGGAGATGAGGAGGGAACAAATATGATTAAAATATATGGTATGAAAATTTCAAAAAACTCATAAAAATAAAATGATTGAAATTTAGAATTCTGAATCATTTTATGGAATGGGTTATAACAAAATAATAACTGTATTATTAACCTATGTAATACTTTTCTTTATGAGAATATTAATACACATATAGTACAAATTATACTATAATAATAATACAGTAAACATTTCAAGCAGGGTGAGCAGACTGAGTATAAGAAGTCATAGCATAAGTTAATCAGAGTATTTGTTTTAAAATGAAAATATTTGACACTTTTTATGTGTGTCCACATATTCATATACAAAGACCCATTTCATTTTATTTACACATTATAATTGCAACAACACAATTCTGGTAAAATTTATTTGATGCATATAGAATTTATTAATCCTTTTGTATACAATATTTTCCTGTCACATATAAGGACCTGAGGGGCTTTCTAAGTAATTGGGTGCAACCCTTGTTTTGAAAGAACATAACTAAAGTTACAGAAAATCAAGGAGCCTGCCATGCTTACTCGAGTCAGGATCTGGGCAGAACCTTCTTTTCCTATATTGAATTAAGTAGTAGAAATTCTCTATTAGTGTGTTTTGTTCTAAACAAGGGTCAGGAATACATCAGGCCAGCAGGCACTTTTGGACTGTATTGTCAGTTTCGGGCCCTGTCAATCATGTGACCTGTTTGGAGTGAAGATCCTTGTAGCATCGCTCCTCTAAGCTGTGACCCATAAAAAAGGCAAGAAGACAGGCCCTGCTAAAATTATACAAAGAACAGAAGGATATCTGAGTAACATCTTGAGGAATTGCAATGTGGAATTAATAAATATTTATACTTGGAGTAAAAATGGATTCTGGGTGAAAGTGTGTTTTTCTTTTATAAACTTTTTATTGAAATACAGTAAATTCTAATCATCTCCTCCACATCCTTCCACCTCCTCATACATGCAACCCCACACCTGTCCCTCTCTTTCTCTGTTTCTCTCCAAAACCGTCCTAACTACTAGGTAAATGCAGTCCTAATCTGACTGAACAACCATAGTTCTAACCTTTAATAGGAAGACAGATATGCAAAAATGTACTGTGATGCTGCGGTTGTTTCCTGGTTTTCTATTAAAATGTAACAATTTAGACCTTGAAGAGATGTTAGATGCGTGACCTGGGGTGACTTGGGAGCGAGTGATGCTGTGTGCCTTTGAGTACTCTCTACTTCATATAAGCTCAGCTTCCTAAGCTGTCCGATGAGAGCCCAGCTAAAGCTCACCCGACTTCCTGATGAGGACGTGTGTTCAGCTGGGTGCAATAATTCTCAATGAATGTGAGAATAAGCATTTTATTACTAATGTAAAAAAGTAAATTCATTAGATAACTATGAGTAAAAGGCAATGTTATAAAAATGTAGCTCAAATAAAATTTGTTAGACAGAATGGATTATGATCTTGAAATAATATTTAATTAAAGGAGAAATTTCCTATTGAAAAATCAGGTTGTTACATCATGCTATGGAGACTTACAAACTGCACTATGACTAAACACTAAAAAAAATAAATAAAAACAATTCGCCTTGAAACATCAGTGGAGATTATAAATGAGTATGCTATTAATTTTATGTTACCTCATTAAAATAAAGTTTGATAAAATAATAAATCGCTAATTCTATAGGTTCAAATTTAAAAGTAGCTGATCGGAATGAGGATGTAGCTCATTTGTCAGTGACAGAGAGCTGGCCTGAGTCCTAGCTTCAACTCACAGCATTGTAATAGCAGAAACAAAATATAAGTATCAATGTAGAGAAAAAAGCTTCTCACAGGACAGCAAACACAGGTCTGCTGAAGTCCAGGGCAGTTTAAGAAACCCTCATTGATTTCTGGGCAAAACTACCAGTGAGACTTCTGCCAGGTTAGCTAGAGAAGGTATTGGCCTTTGCCTAATTCCACTTTCCGTTCCAGTGACTCACTAATGCCATATCTCAGATCCTCTAAATATATCCCAAGCATGCCTATAATTTATCTATTTTTAACATAAATCCTGCTTGTGTTATTGAAAATACTGGTAGGTAATTCACATCCTTAACCATGTTGCTGATGCAATATTAATTTTATTACCAATCTGTACCATGAGAAAATCGGAAGGCGTGATCAGACTTCCAGATAGAGGTACCTTGAAACCCTTAATCCCAGCACTTGGGAGGCAGAGGCAGGCGGATTTCTGAGTTCGAGGCCAGCCTGGTCTACAGAGTGAGTTCCAGGACAGCCAGGGCTATACAGAGAAACCCTGTCTCAAAAAACCAAAAAAAAAAAAAAAAAAAGTCAGTCTTGAGTACCTGTGTCCACATTTATTGGCTATTTCGGGGGGTTCCTAAATAAATCTTTGATATGAACTTTAGCTTAAAATTTCCAACAAAATAATATGATAGTTAAAGTGAAACTTAAAAGTGTTTTCTACAGGAATCGATGCATAAAAGTTAGTTATAGCCAAGATTTCGAAGTGGGACGCTGTGCTCTTTATTTTTATTTTCCTACAGTGCCACCTGGTGTCCATTCTCTGAATAGCAACCATTTTACTATAATTTCTGACTACAAAATTGTCGAAATATCCATAACGTTATTTTAGGTTGTGAGTTTATGCTCATTAACTGGTATAAACTCATTACCTATTATTTATTGTAGTTAACTTACAAGAATACATTTTTCATTTAAAAAAAAATCTATATTCCAAACCAAGTGGTCTGCTTCTAAGTTCTTCAGCTACGGTTCTAGGCATTAATGACTTGGTTCTTAGAAGCAACAGTTTAGCTATTGAACAGTTATCCAAAATCTAGAGTCGTGAGTTAAACACAATTTTTGCCTATTCAAAATATTTGATGAATAAAGCACATTGCAGTTTTGAGTCTGTGGAGAAAGAATATCTTCCGTGGAAGAAAGTGTCAAAACTGAAGGGACACCTGAACAGACAGAAATGCCACCAACTCTTTCCATGAGGTTCCAAGAGGAAGAAAGCATCTTAGGTGCCTTTTCCTTAAATCTCAGTATTTTCAGGTTCTTGTGTCCGTTCGCCCTTTCTGAGGGAGGCTTATGCTCCATAAAATAACGGTACTGCAGCTGCTCACTTTCCAGAAGCTTCGGATAGCTGCTGCTCTGACTGAACGTAGCTCTGGCTTCCTGTGTATCTGCCAGTGGCAGCAGTTCATTGTATCTGGATGAAGAAATGAGTAAAGAGCACAGAACAAAAACAGCTACTGCTTTTGGGGAAACAAAAGCAACAAACAAAAACCAAGCTTGCCTTAATAGATTTGAAATACTAGATATGTGTACTTGAGCATGATATTCTCTAGGAAGGTTTTTTTTTTCTTTTTTTAAGTATTGAAATTAATGCATTGTGGTTTTCATACTAAGATAACCTTTGAGATACTACTGTCATGTAATTACTAAACTTTGCCTACAGCTTTACTCAAGCTGATGTTTCTGCCTGAGTTGTCCCTAATTAGGAATATGCTCTGATTCCAGTATTGTACACAGAATTTTTTTATTTTGCTAATAATTTCTCAATGCTGTAGTTATCGATTAGCATGTAAGTTGTGCCGAACTCTGATAAGAATTATACATATCTTCATTTAACTGTTTTAATCATAACTGTTTGAAGAGTATTTATATATTTAGAAGCAAAGAAGTTCAGTAAACAATTTCAGAACCAGCAGGCCATTCACCTCCTTTTAACACTTGGACTCAATTACTGGTGAATATTTCACACCAACCTCTAATTTCCTTAAACCCCACATTTAAAACGTGAAGCAGATTGATGGATCCATTCAGTGAGTTTTCAATGCCAAGGAATAAAGAGGCAGAAGTGATAAATGCACATTTCTGTCGCTATGTGGAAGAGTCTATAAAGATATATACAAAGAATTGTGCAAGAAAAAAAATACTGTGAGCTTAAAACAAAATGTTTTTGTGAGGAAAGGATTCTGCAAAGAGCAACTGAATGAAGAAGGAAGACGTTTTGGGGTCTGGGGACAGAGTGCACACTCCGGAGGAGCTGGAGGGCGAGCTGCTGGATCTCAGTGATACACTTTCCACACACCCAGGTTCACCCATGGGCTTCCATGACTGCAGAGGCTGGTTGTCATCATATACCTACAGAGTTTAACTTTCTGCAACAGAGCAACTAACCTGGGCCCATGAAGGCCACAGAGACTGAACCATCAACCAAAGAGCATGCATGGGCTGGACCTAGGTCTTTACACATGTATAGAAGATGTGCAGCTTGGTCTTCTGTGTGCCCTAACAATTGGGGCAGGAGGCTGTCTCTGATCCTGTTGCCTGCCATTAGACCTCTTTCACCTAGCTGGGCTGCCTTGTCTGGTCTCAATGGACACAATGCTGAGTCCTGACAAGACTTGATGTGCCAAGGAGGCTGCAATAGGGATGTAAACTGAATATACATAAATTAATGAACAATATTCTAATAGATGAAACCATTGTCCTTAAAAGTATCTTTTCAGTCACCACACAAAGTTCCAAAATTTATAATGCTATAGTGGCATAGTTTTAAATTAATATTCGGGTAAGTCTTCACCAAAGGCTGTAATGTAAGGTTTTTAAAATAAGAATATATATAAATATATACATTCATACACACACACACACACATAGTAACACAGATAAGTCTAATATCTGGATCATACTCCTATGTAATTTAGACTCCTTAAAATTGTCATTGCTTTCCAGGACAATAAGCTTAACTATAGGGAATTATTTATTGCAAGTTAATTCTTTCATCTGCATTATTTATGAGTTTTGCTATGAGTTTTATTATGAGCAGTTGTAAGATTTCTATATACACCACTGAAATTGCACTTAATGAATTGAATTTACATTCATTTGACTTGTATGAATCTGACTTAACGAGATGCTTCACTTCCTTAGAAACGGGTCAAGGCCAAAGCAAGACTTGAGCCATCCATTATCCTGTACTCATTGTCTGCATAGCTTGTATTTTTATGATGATTTATAATTTAAGTAAATCAATTAATAATCATTCCTGGAAGTACATCTAATTTTTTAGCTCAGATACTTAGTGATATATTAACAAACTATTTTTGGCTTGGTCACTAATATAAGACTTCTCATGTTCTCCCATTTTCTTAATGGAAATCCTAGGCTACAGCTGTATCATATCAGAGAAGAGTCTCTGTTCTTAGGGGGTGGATACCCTCATGGCCTAGATCCTATAGACTGAAGATATGCTTTTCGACATTTGAGTTTATAGAAAACAGTAAATAAATATGTTGGAAGTTTACTATCATCCATCTGAAATACCTGAAAGCACTGTTCGAAATACAAAAGAGAACTCATGCGGATTACTTATCTTCATGAGACACTTGACTTCCTGTTTCAGCTCTGTTTGCTCCAGACCTTCTATGTGTTGCTTAAAAGATCTTAGGCCTCTAGCAACATGCCTCTCTGCAGCTGAGCTGCTGCAGCCTGTCCCTGAACCTGCGCCTTTCTGCTTCCTGGAATAAGGCAGTGTCCACCACCTCACATTCCTCAGGATTCCATGGGGACCACACTTCCAACTTTCCCGGGTTTTGTGTTTGTTTCCTTTCTGCTTTCTGCCATCCTTTTCTTCCTTTTCTCTCCTCCCTCAGTCTTCTTAAGCCTCCATGACAGTGGGATGATTCCTAGACCAACCAAGTCTGCCCTGTGAGTGCTGTCCTGTATTGCTGCTCCTTCCCCACCAAGGCTGGTGAAGATTTGCCCTGAGCACACTGATGCATTCTCTCTGGAAAATGCCCCAGCTAGGGCTAGTATCAGTAGGCTCTTTCCAGACCCTATATATGTATATGTCCTCACAATTTTCCCTCCTATCTACCTTCCTTCCTTCCTTCCTCGTTCTCCCACATCTGCCTCCTCCCTCCTTCAGTCTTATGAAATACCCACCCCCTCTGTCTCTATGGGAACGGAATGTTAGGATTTTGGGGAATTCCTGCTCTAGTTCACTGTTATTCACATGGATGTAGGCCAAGTTTCTGTGGTGAAGCCTATTTTTCTTCTTTCTTTCTTTTTCCTTTTAATCTTTAGCCAGGACCACTTTCTTGCCTCCAGCTTTAGATGGTATCAGATCTTGGCATCCCCAGTTCTCTATCCTACACTGCTGAAATCTCACCTTAAGGTGAACCTTGTTTTTCTCCCCAGTTCCTGACTTGTCCTCTAGCAGACATCCTGCAGACTGGTCAAAGGCCCTCTGTTTCTGACCATTCCCCTAAATGGCATAAGCACTATCAACCAGGTGACTTCAGCAGCCCCTGCACACTGCACACTTACACTAGAGCTCCATTTCCCAAGAGGGGGCAGATGGCCTCTCAAATATTACAAAAATTATCCTGCATTTGGCATAAAACTTTGTACCCACTTAACATCTGACACAGTGAATTCGCACTTCTGCCATATCTCTAAGGTGCCATATGATCTAACCCCAGCTGTTCCTCTGACCTGGTGTCATTGGTCCTCATGTACAACAAAGCTAAAGTCTTCTTCACGCCCCTGAACCGCTTCCCATAGTCCACATCCAGGACTCCCCATACGTTCTGTATGCCTGGGATATTCTTTTCCGTGCTTGTCACTAACATTTCTTTGAAATATATGCCCTACGGAAATGTCACTTCTCAAGAGAATTTCTTCCACCGTTCACTTTCCAAATTAGACACTCTTCTTGCAGTGTTGTGTCCCAGAGCATGGTATTCTGTGCGTCAGTGAGTTAGGCACTATTCATCATAGTATATTGAGAGGCAGTTTGGGATAATGGAAAGAACAGTTAGCTTGGGTGCTGATGCTCACTACTTACTAGTTATTTGTCCAGGCACAAGTTATTTGAAAATAGATTTTTTTCATACACTATATTAGGATTATATCCCCCCAGTGCCTCCTAATTCCTCCCGTCCCTTCTCATCCAGATCTACACTCCGTCTCTCATTAGAAAATAAGCCATCCTCTAATGAATAATAAAAATAAATTAACATAAAAATTTAAAGAGAACAAAACAAATAGAAGACTAAGAGCCAGAGAAACATATTGTGGGCACAGAGACACACATTCACACAGGCAAGATTCCCAAACAAGTCAAACTCCAAAGATGCTGCTGTTTGTTTTGTGTTGGCTATCAACTTCTAGGCCTTAGTTTGTTTCTACAGTGAGACTCCCTTGGTTAAAACTTTTTTTTTCCCCACTTGGAACTAGCTGTCAACCAGAGATAGCTTCTGTCTTAGAGATGAGGCTGTGTGTCCACTTGTCCTTTTACCACTAGGACCCTGTGTTGTACAGGCCTGTGGGCAAAGGGGCCGCAGTGGAGGAGACCTGGAGGCTTCCAGGCGGCGGGTCCCACATACAGGAGAAAGTCTGGAGTTCCAAAGGCTGGAAGTTTTGGTGACAGCAGGCTCCAATGATATGAGGAAGTCCTTGGTTCCAAAAGGGTTTATTTTCATGGCGGTGGTGGATGGATCTGGATGTACTCCCCCTGAAACTCAGGGCAGACCTGAGTTAAATAGGGAGGGAGAAAGGGAGAGGTTCTGGGGAAGGTTTAATTGGCTCTGCCCTCTGGCCTTCATTAGTATGTAAATCTCTCTAGAGCCTGAGCCTATACTCACACCCTCTACCTGTGTACTTTGGGAAGGGCTGTAATGGCCTATGAGACTGAACAATGTAGGTCCATGGAGATTAGATTGCTTATCAGGACCCTGGGTTCTGGAGATGTGGCCGAACTCCTGCCATTTCTCCCTTGGAGTCTTGGGGTTCCAGGCCCATGCCCAGCCAAGAACCAAGATACCCTTACGTAGTCCCACACAGGCCCTTGTAGGCTCTATGCATGCTGACACAGACTCTTAGAGTACATTGGTGTGTTGGTCCTGCTCTGTTTAGAAGGCCTTGTTTTTGTGCTTTCTATTGCCTCTGGCTCTTAACCTCTTTCTGAATCCCTGAACCCTGAATGGAGGGATAGGATGGAGACATCCCAGTTAAGACTGAGTGCTCCAAGATCTCTCACTCTCTGCACATTTTAGAGACAAGTTATCTAAATTCTGCCTTTGAGTTTCCTCAAGGGTCCCATGAGGACAACAGGAATGCCTGTCTTCTGGGACATTTTCAAAGCGGAAGTGGTTACTATTTTAGCTCATAGTAAACACTTTATAAGCATCTGTTTACAAATATGTGGTATATGTGTGTTTTGGGATGTGTGAAACTACTTTATGTCCGAATGCATGGCTATGGGTTGTGATTCTTAATTGCTATGAAATATTTAATTGACAGATGAACATTGAACTGCATCTTATAATTATGTTTAGAAAGAGAATAACATTCTATAGTTATGTGTTTATATGATGCATAACTATTTGTAACCTACTCATCAGAATTATTGAACTATGTTTTTGATCTGAGAATATCCTTGACAGTTTAATTTCTGTCTGACCCCCTAACTTCTCTCAAGACCCTTTATTGCCGTCATTGTCACATCTCTGAACTCCAGTGTCGTGGCAATCTACTCAAGTTACAGATTCAGTGAACAATGAGACACTTTCTCTCACCTTGAAATCCTGGATTGTATGGCAGCCTTTGTTTGGTTCTCATTGTACTCTCATTGAGTGTACTGTTCGAATGCTTTCCATAGAGTTACAGAACTTCCTCCGGTTGAAATGTTACTCAGTTCTAGACAAGCATCCATCACCCACCCATACTTATACTGGTTTGTTTGTCCATTTTGCCGTCAGGATCCTCCAGCATCCTATTTGTGTGATCTCTGAGGGGTAATATTCCTAAAAGGCTTTCTCTGTTCTCAGTTCTCTTAGAAGGAAGGCTTCCTATATTTAGTTCCCAAAGAAAGACTGTATAATTTCAAAATTACATCCGTTCATATTGTCTGTCCCTTACATTCTTTTCCTCAGGAGTCCTTTCTGGTGAGTGACTGTTAAAAATTCCCTACTTTCTCTCTGTGTCCTGAGCAAGCGTATCATTTATTGATTCTCAGTATGTGAGAATTGTAAAGGTCCTGTCCCAAAATTATTTACAGGGTTTTGAAAGCAGAAAGCTCAAGGTTATAGTAGGAAAAGTCTGCCACTTGGTCCATAACACACCCTTGTTACTTAGGATTTTATTTTTCTTTTCAAAAGGAAGCAGTGCAACCAGCTTGAGATGCATGCAGTTGAGATTTGATGAAAATTGTTCAGTCGATTTTAGTGTTCATTTGTATATTTTCTTTTTACTCTTTCCAGTTTAACAGCAACGCTCAGGATGTAAGCTGTTTCGAGCACCTGGTTCAAGCGAACGTAAGAAATAAGAAGGTGTTGAAAGACGCTGTGAATAACATTACAGCAAAGGGGATAACAGATTACAAGAAAGGCTTTAGCTTTGCATTTGAACAGCTACTTAATGTAAGTAGCAATAGGCAACTTTATTTTGTCTGGTTTTAGACATTCTTATAAAAATGACTGACCACCGTTGAAGCTTGCTGATGGGTTATATTCGATGAGCCATGGTTGAGGTGGCAAATATGTTAGTTAATCAATACTTGGGTTACTATTGTTTCATTAGAAGCTTTTGCTGCCCGTGTCTGTATGGGATTGTCAATTTGCTGAGATAATATGAAGCAAGATCTTGTTACAAATATAGAAAACTATCTCCATTAATTTTTGTCCCAGGAAGATGGGCTTTATCTTCCCTGAAAAGTAAAAGTGTCGACCTTTGGTAGGCTAGAGCACTACAAAAGGATTATTGATATTAAAAGATAATTGTTCATTTAAAGGCAGAGGCTGCTGATCTCAATTACAGGAGGTTCTCAAGGACTTTAGCAGATTGCCTGCCTATTTGAATTGTATCAAATTGCACAGTGATGTTGGATATCATGGATAGAAGAACATAATATATATTTTACCAACTTTATAGTGATTTCATGTTTAAGTGATAGCACTTTGAATGCTTAATTTAAATGGAATCTATGCTTAGAATTAACTTATTACTATGTTTTAGTAGGCCTTTAGAAATTTTTAAACTATATGATAGGCTCATATTATACTTCCTTTAGATAGGCTTAAACGAGAAGGTTGACATTTTCAAAGAAGCTGAGCATTCAGAAGTTAGCACAATTCATATTTCTCATCATTTAAGCAAACACATTCCATAACAGTAGAAAAGCTAAGATTATAATTTGATACCTCCAAGAAGTCCAACTCGCTAAATTAACTGTTCATTTTAAAGGTCTTTTGATGTTAATTCATTATTTTATGCTCAGTTCTTTGCAAGACCTTAAAGGTTAGGATGATTTATTGCTGGAATTGATCTTGCAGGATTAGAATCTGTGTGGCAGGTCAAGAGAGGACAGAGATGGGGGAGGATGCTCAGGGAGTAGGTTGCAGCATTTATGGAGCTCTGAGGAGCACTATGTGGAGGACTACTCAGGGATCATCTTATCTCCAAAATGTAAGGTGAATGACCCAGGAGGGAAGAACAGAGAGAAGGGTTGTCTGGAAATGGATTGAAAAGTTAATATGCAAAGTGGGAGTCAAGTTAATGTCATTTGTTGATTCTGCTATAAAATTCCAAAAGTAGGTAGAAGAAACATTTACTCATATAAAGTCCAATACTACTGAGTTACAGGGATATTGTTGTGAGCCATAGGCTGTCTAAACACCACAGGCTCGGACGTGTGTGGGCTTGTTTCCTATTGGAAAAATTAACACCAAACAAGCAAAAAGCTGAAGGTTACCAAATTAAAAATGGATTATAAAGAGATTATAATCTGGAACATGTTTAGTTTAAACATAGTAGTCTGCAAAGGTGTCACTGATGGATGATATTTGGTGAAAGGTTTGGAAGAAAGGAGGTGTTGAGATTTTTGGCTAGCTAAGTATAAGGACTACCCCTGGCCTGAGTATCTAATCTGTTTTTATAACATAATACGGAGAAGACATTTTATTTGTTGGGCATAATATGTGCATGTTTTTTTCATATCTGTTTTCTTTCCTAACTTTTATTCTGAATAATTTACATATATACATGTTTTTTTAAATAGTATAATGTTTCCAGAGCCAATTGTAATAAGATCATCATGTTATTCACGGATGGAGGAGAAGAGAGAGCCCAGGAGATATTTGCCAAATACAATAAAGACAAAAAAGTGAGTGTTACCTTCTACTATTTAGCTTTAATATGCAGGTAGTTTTCAGAAAGATAGCTGGTGTTAGTGAGGAGAAATTTTTTTCTCCAAAATGTTATTTGCAGTTATAAAATTGTATTGCTGGTAAAATGAAACTTTTTTCAGGCAACCAACCACAAAGCTACAAATATATTAGACATATATTGTAGATTTATAGGTTTCATTTGTTTCTTATATTATCAAAAGGAGAGGAATAAGAAGAGTATGAGAGATGTCTCCTAATCATTGACATTGATAGGAAGATTCGATATTCTAAATACACCAGAAATATCTATAGTGATATTTTTTAAATCCGTGAAAATAATTTACAACAACAAAAAGATGCAAC
This sequence comes from Mastomys natalensis, assembly GCA_021653895.1. Classification (NCBI taxonomy): domain Eukaryota; kingdom Metazoa; phylum Chordata; class Mammalia; order Rodentia; family Muridae; genus Mastomys; species Mastomys natalensis. The sequence goes on along the minus strand of JAJTUV010001596.1, from coordinate 94,845 downwards.
CTGCTTGAAAATGAGTTCCATGGATTGTTTAAGATAAATGCTTTGATTGTTAGGATAATTTTAAAAAGGCTGTATCCCAAAAGCCATGGAGAATATGAAGATCAGTGCTTTACATCTGGACTATGTTTCTTTTCAGGTGTGCAGCACTTCAGGGGCAATGCAGGGCAGTTTCAGGGCCATGCTGTGGAGAGTGTTACTGTATCACTACAACTCAAAAGACTGTAATTGCTCACCCATGAGTCTTAATCAAGGGTTCTCATCTGTTTTCTTACTGATCATCAACCCATTTTCCTAAAATGCTAAATGATTATCGTAAAAGCCATGGGGGAAGATACAATGTCTATCTTGTGCTTTTAAAAATTATAAATTTATCCTAATGAAAACTACATCATTGCTCAGCCTCCAGATAGCTGCTACTACAGTTGTATGTGTAGCAATATCTGGCTTTTGTTTTCTTTCTGATAGACAATTTTACTTTTGGGGAAAATATGGCTTAGCAGTAACTCCAGTGGATGGTTTAATGGTATTTGAGCAACATACATATATTTTTGCATATATTAAAGAGAAGATTGTCATATGGCAGTCGATAGTTGCAGAAAGAGGGAGAATCAGTCTTTTACATTCCAGGTATGAAGTCTGAAGAGGTTAGCCCACCCCACGAGGTCAACGTTAGTCACAAAGAGCAGGATAAAATTTCTTCAGCTGGTTGTATTTATAAATGTATGTGTGTGTGACAATTAAAATTAATGGACTGGAACCCATGAGTTTAGAAGGAATGTGTGTCACACTAACAGGAAAATTGGAGGGAGGAGAAGTGACGAAGACAGGTGTAAATACAGGGTTCACATACAAGATGGATGTAAATACATAGGACTCTCATATGAAATTAATATGGATCATAGTACTACTCTAAATGTAGGCTATAGGCACAAGCCAGTTATCCTTTGGCAAATAGATAAGTAAACCATGCCACACACATGCTAGGAAATGCTAATTATCTTCAATAAATGGGAATTCTGTAGTATATAACATAGTTGAACTTGGATATTATGCTTACTGAAAAAAAACTCTTCATATACATGCTTGTAAATAAATGAATATCATGTTTCCGCATACAAGAGCTATCAGCATAGTCAAGTTCACAGGATCATGAAGTTGCCAGCGACCAAGAAAGAGGGACAGATAATCAACTTATGTTCAATTTGTGCATACACAGTTTCAGTTTTGCAAGGTAACTCCAGGGAGCTGTCTTATGGCTTTGTAACTGTAAAAAACATGACTTTGTTTTAGATACAGTTTTTATTGCTTCATATTTTGTTGTGAGATTATAATATAATCATACCTTACCGCCCTCTCCCTTTCCTAGGGATACATTGTAGAATAGGTGGTGTAAAGACTGTAAGAGCCAGTAACTTAAGACCCGTGCTGTAAGAGTGTCTTCCAGTAATGTCAGAAGCTGTACCCATAGTCTCACTAACAAGATGACCTAAACATGAGCTGAAATACATTTCCTTAAAATATGCTGAGGGCATATCTCATACAGTGTATTTTTGCCACAACAATATGAAAGAACTTAAATATATAGAAATTATAAGGTCTTAAAAATTAGTGACCTTTAAAAAAAAATCACTGAAACTACTATCTTCATTGTACTTTTCCCTCCAAGAACTTGTGGCGTTCACATGCCCAGTGAATGCTTTTTTACATTCAGTTTCCATCTTGATGACTCAAAAGCCATTCACAGCAGCCCAGGTAGGTGTGATAAGATGTCTGGACAGCTGATGAATTAGCCTGTAGATACACAGCACACTTTAATGAAGCCAAAAGCTTTGAGAATTAGAACAAAATGTTTGGGTTCTTTTTCTGGAATGCACTACTCTTGGGAATCCATCTACCTGATTAGAGATAGGCAGAGATTTAAAACCGAATCCACGTTAATCTTCTGGAGCAGCTGTTCCAAATTAAAACAGACTTTCTAATCTTTACCTGAAGCGGGGACACTCCTTAGGGCTCACCCATGTGTATAAGCCCTCCTTAAAAATGGTGCCAAAACCCAAATGAGCTCCATCAACAAGAACACACAAATGAGTAAAGGAAAGTCAAACCAGACTTCCAGTTGAAAGATAATTCCCAGGACTTGCAAAATCAAACATCTTTGCTTTCCTGAAGGATGGTAACGATTGCTTCGTTAGCAGTGCACACTCCCCCTCTAAGTGGAAAACAATTCTCTCCTACTTCACTTAATTTTCAGAATTTAATTTTCAAAAGAAGGCAAGCAAAATTATTATAATAAACATCTCAAAGTATCTAGGAAAAAAATAAAAATGTGAGTGTGAAATAATTTCAAACTAAGGAATGTTCAGCTAATGTCAAAACCACTTAATAATATTCAGTGTTATAAAAATTTTAGAGGTTTACTTTTAAATATGATTAATTCTTTTCTATACTGCCAAGTAGAAAGGCAGTCTCTGTTTTCTGCAAAAGTCTACACCATGTCACAAATGACAGAAGGTGTACCAGGGTTTACAGTAAAAACTGCCTTTATTTTTAACTGACAGTAGGAAATTTTACGAGAAATCATTTGTTTTATTTTCTACTTTCTTTTTGTCCTCCTTCTCCATCAGACAAAATTATAGCCTTGGTAAGGAATTGTTCTGACATGACATCAATAATGAAGGCTGTTTAGCTTATAAAATATTGAATGTCATTTGCCAATTACATTGTACTCCTAAAATCTTTTATTTTGGATATTTTTGCACTTTCAACCATTTCTTAGAGTTTAACTTTTGAATAAGAGCAATATACCTTTGTTTATAAATCTCAATATGGTTTATGCTAGAGTCAGGACACATTTGAAATAATGCAGTGCTGACCTACCTTATGGAGAAATTATCAATTTAAGTGGAATGTTTTGTGCAGGTGTGTGTTGGGATATGTGTATATATTTTTGTCTCCAAAATCATTTGCTTCACTTTTATTTCTCTTAAAATAAAATTAAGATTGGCAGTTTATTCTCTACATAATAAAATACTTACCAGGAACATTTTGTTCATATTAAGGTATATCACCTTAGTGCATTTTGCAGATTTTAAGTATATATAATATATATATATATAATATATATATGAAACATTAAATTATCACCTTAAGTACCAAGTACATAATATAATAGAATAGTATGTAAACTTTAGAAACACAGAGTGATTTGAACTATGTTTTAGTCATAATTATATTATGTCAACCTGGAATCTTTCATGCATAAAACATTGCTAGGAAAGGCTATTGGTCTGGCTGTTTCTGTGGCTGCCTTTTGTTTTGATTAAAAACTGTTTTATATATTGTTTCCCAGTGGGATCTCTGCCAGCTCTCTCACATGGTCCTTTTGCCTGGGCATCCATTGACACTGTGTTAAAAGCACCTTCTATCTGTTTCGTTTCCATTGCACCAGATGACCACTTGCATTATATAATGACATGTTGTCTTGAGGTTTTATTTATCCCAACAGCTTGGTGAAGTAGTATAACATAGTTTGTGAGCATACTGTGGAATTCATAGCAATAGAATAGTGCTTGGCTCATAGTAATTGCTCAGTTTTTACAAACATGTCCAGTGTATACTGAATAGATGTCAAACTATGAGAACATCACAGATGTCAGAAAACATTAAGTAGATTTGCAATTCATTTAAGTTGAGACTGTTCAAATATTATTTTCTCATATGATTGGAGATTGTAGTAAAAACGATATTACACTCCCTCGTGTACTTTTTGGTGATAGGGAAGTCCATATGATTTGTCTTGATGGTACTTTTTACCCTCGTCTGTCCAATACACAAGGTTCTTTTAAAATCTCATCATTAGTGATGGTAAAGTACTTTTTATTATCCAAAAGAATATCTGATCAGAATCACTCTCTATCTTGCATTCTGAAGTCAGCTGGTGATAATCTTTATAGGATTGCAGATTACTTGGAAATTCCTTGTTCCTGAAGCTTTAGCCTTCTTTATAAAGTACAAGACATGAATTCTGAGAACAAGGGACTGAAAATCCTCCTTATAATCCAGTAACATGAAAACGATTGATTACAAGAGTTAGCAGGACTCGAGTGTGATCCCAAGGCATGAATCTACGCTGTCCATGCATCTGCAAGATACCTAAGAGCCTTTAAGAGCCTTTCTTTAAGATAGCGTATGTGAAAGCTTTATGACGCTCACATGTTTTCCTTTTAAACAATTGTTTCATGTTATTTACCTGATCAGATTCAGCAGGCATGGGTTAAATTGTTGCTTCTGTTAGACCATTGGAACTAAAGTGGGTTTAACATAGGACATTAACTCCTTAGCATTGAAGTCTGCTGTTGTGTGGAAGAAATAGATGTCCAAATTTACTCATCTAGAAAGGTGTTTTTAGCCATTTGTCATTCCTGATGTAGGAAAGGCTTATGACCTAAAGTGAATTGTTAGACTGACTACCCGTGTTCTAAGCTAATGAATGATGTAATCATCACAGTCTTTACTGCTGCAGCTAAGATGTACACAGGTTATGATTTCTATATGCTATAAAGACTTCACATTTAGTATTTTATTTACAGTTGGAATATTCACATAACCATCACCATTATCTTCCTTGCCACATTGTTGAAATACAAAAGCCGAAAATAACAGAGACATCAAAAATTTTGTTGAAAGTCAGAAAGTGATGAGAGTCAAGAACTTAAATGATCTGTATTCTAAATTTGACAACCTCATACAGACTGTTCCTGGCTGGTCACCCATCAGTGCCTCTCCTCTAGCTAGCCTTTAGGCTAACCACTTGCCCACACTGGAGCCTCCCTCCTATGCAGACAACCTGACATCACTGTCAGCAAGGATGCTCCTTCTGTCTATAGCCAAGCTGTAGTCAAGATACATCATCAAAGCTATGCAGGCAACAAATACCTTTCAGATCCTGGGTTTTAGGAAATGAATTAACTGTGAACATGAATTTGAACCTTTATCTATTGCCTAATGTTACAGAACTAGAAATGTGGGCTGTTTAAAGGCCCTGTGTTTAAATATGTGTGTGACTTGTGGAAGGTACTGTGGCATATTTTCCTAAAGGTTTTAGTATTTTGATAGGCTTAGTCCCAAATGTCTTAGCTCCCAGAGTGGACTTATAAAACCCATCTCTGACATCACTTTTCTCGCATGTATGAATAGCTGCAGTTTTTTTTTTTTATTTTAGTTTTACTGGCTTCCTTTCTTCATAGACTCATTCCCATTACTCTTTGGAGACTTGCCTATTGTAAATTAAACTTGAACTCTGGGTAACTGATAATTGTTGAGGTGACAGTTTCCAGTAACTGGGTTCTGCTGGGAAACAAATTCATATGGTCTTAAAAAGCTGACCCTGTCGGTTTAGAGAACTCTTAATTGAAGAAAAGTATTTTCGATTTCAACAAACAAGGCAGAAATTTTTACCAAATTGTTTAGCAGAAGTGAGAACTCTGGAATAAAGTTATGAACTGGTGATATATACTTTATTATATATTTATCTATTTTTCACACTACTCAAGATTGAACCCAAGGTCTCTTACATGCCAGGCAAACACTATTTCATTGAGCTCATTATTATATCTAGAAAGCTAAATTTGCTGCTTTCTTGAATCAAGTATTCTAGGTTTGTAATCAACTATGAGTTATTGGAGTTATAATATTCTGTTCAAGGAAATCAAATTTTATATTTTGATTTCTTTTTATCATATAAACGCACATGTGGCAGGTAGACATGGGAATCATGGCACACAACTAATGTGTGGAAAGCAGAGAACAAATCTATGAAGTCAAGTTACCTTTTCTACCTTTCCACGAGTTCCAGGGCTTCATTTCCCAGGATGGTTGCTGGGGAATGCAAACATCACTTGCTAAGCCATGCCACCTTTGCAAAGACATAGATTTCTAAACAACTGAAGGTAAAATACATAAATTTACAAATAATAAAGCCGAATTTGAGCTTGTTTACTCTTATTCTGGTTTTCACATCAATTCTCCTTTGCTTACTAACTATGTCTGGGTCAAGAATGACGCAAGTAAATGAAAGATTCTTATGTTTGCTTGAAGTTCTTATTAAACTAGAGAGAATCTATGCAATGAAAGATAAATGATATTAATATAGCATGGTAGAAAAGACCCGAATTACAAAACACGTGATGGAAACCAGTGTCCTTTAACTCCACTCTTCCACAGTTTGCTAAATTGACATATATGGAAAATAACAGCAAGCCTGGTGTTGAGTCCCTCTGGAGAGCAGAAGGCACTCAATCTACATGATCTCCTAATCCAATCAGTCTTCACACTTACATGAAAACACTACAATAGATGTTATAGTACAAACTCAGAACTGTTGTTTAACCTGGATTTTATTCTATGCTATTTTTTTCTGAATATTTTTGGGCTCCAACATGACAAATCTCTAAGAAGCCATTTATGACTCTCTAGGTCTGCAGTATGGCCCAATAAGGAAGATTTGGGCAACACTGGTTGAGGAACAGTTAACTGATTTTCTAAGTATGTTTCACTTTGAAAATTCCACTGTGCATCTGCTAATTACGTGAACTGATCATGTGATTATAAATGCTCTCCTAGCAGAGTCAAAGAATTTACCATGCACAAAAACTGAGCTGACACAATATACGCACAGTAGAATGTGGTGAATTTGCCTGAAGGTTCAGATAAGCCTTTAGATCCTGACTACATATTCAGAAGTTCACGTTGTTTTCTGTGTACCTGATTTGTTTTTATATAGTTTATGCAGTATGCACTAGTAATAACTGGAATATATACAGGCTTGGTGGAGATTATTTGCCTTCAAGTTTACATTGTTAATCTTTCAGAGACTCATTTCATTTCTCAAGAATCACAATTTAAAGACATAGAAATCATACATACAGGTAACATTATACTGACTTAGCAGGTTATATATAGGAATATATGTGTGTACATTACATACATTCCTATATTTCCTGTAGGAATATATCCATATAGTTAAAAAGAAGCCATGAATTTGAAGGAGAGTTGGAACTGGAGTATCTGGATGGTTTGGAAGGAGAGACAGGAAGGGAGAAATGTTGTAATTATTATCTTTAAAAAAAAAAATGTAGGAAACACAATAGGACTAGCACTCAGTTTGGACCGCTGCACTTTTCAGAGTTAGTTCATGGATGGCTCCACTGGGTGGCAGCAGTGCAGTATAGGAAGCAACGGGTGAAGCCTGAGCCTCTGAGTACACACCAAGATCACCATTGTTGTCACTGGGTGTCATGTCGGAACATTCACAAAATCAGAATTCTTCTGACATACTTAGGGAAAGATATATTTAAAAGCAAATATACAGTGATTTTGCACTGAGCAGTATTTTATGGAAAATAGATTGACCTCAGATTGCAATAACTTTTATATTATGTTTCATTGTAATGTGAAGCATGTGTCAAGACTAAATTTGAAGTGATAAAGTTTTCTTAATTATGTAATTTTAAAAATTATAAGATGATTGTTTTGTTATGTGGTTGATATACATATATTATGCATTATCACCATTAAATTAAAAATTAAGCATCTTGGATATAATAGATTTTATGAATACTGTGATTATAATAGATTTTATAAATACTGTGATGATAAACCAGCCTCATAAATTATTCAGAAGTTGAATTTGTAATTCTTGACATTTTAGCAACCACCAAAAATATTCCAGAAAAAAAATGGCACTATTGTACATTTCTGCAGCTAGAAAAACAATTGAAAAACAGAAGTTGCAGAAACTTAATATTTATAATATGCAAATGATGCAACTATTAATGCAGCTTCCATTCAAGTCAGCAAGCGCCAGGGTAAACAAAGAAAACGGAGGCGAAGAGGAGCTGGGAGCGCTTTAAAATGAAGAACTGTGACAGAGCGCACTCCTCCGCAACCTGGCTCACATCACCAGCTCCCTCCTTCCAATCCATGAGCTCTGCATGGGAGTCAGGTGAACTCGCACAGTAAAACAAACAAGAAAAAGTCACTTTGCTCTTTTCTTTTTTCAAGTTAAATGTTTATTTGCACTACTTGAATGATAACATCAGTCAAAAAAATCACACAGTGTGGGTCTGAGTATAGTCCCCCTGTTATTAGAAATATAATTCACTTGCAGTGAGCAGTATCTTATGGAAAGGATTTTACCATAATTGTGTTGTGGTAACAAGAACTAGAGACAGCTGTGCTTTAATTGAATCTGTGAGACATGCATTCTAACATTATGAGGGACATGCCCAAGTCCAGATTCCTTAGGGTATACCAGTTAAACTGCATTATTCCTTCGGATGGTCAGCCTTATAAAAATATTTCCCTTAGAATTAAATCAACTGAGTAAGTAATAACATTTTTTAAACATATGGACAGCCCCTAAATGACCCAGTCGAAAATGTGAAGAAACTGAAGTACTGCTTGTTTTTTGAAGGGAGTGGGATGATGCAAGAGAGGGAGATGGCGTTTGTCTCTTCTAGGACTTATCATTATCTATATAATTTTTAAGTGACTGAAAGTCAGATGCAAGCCAGGAATCAATGTAGAAGACTGACCGACTTGAACTGAGTTGCACTTGAAGAGTTGAAAGTGGACCACGGCAAGTTTGAGACCAACTAGGTCATGTAGTAGGTTTGGTCTCACGGCAGTTTGAGACAGACTAGTCATGTAGTAAGGTTTGGTCTCCACGGCAAGTTTGAGAGCAGACTAGGTTATGTAGTAAGGTTTTGTCTCTAAATGAACAGAGCAAACAGGTGTGTCCACCATATGACATCCACATACATCGCCAACTGACGCAAACCTGGATGACTCAAACTGTGGCTCAGATAAAAACGTCACAGATGAGACAGCACCATCTGAAGTATGCATTTTATAGCACAAAGTGTTATAACATCTGTGTCCTAGACTAATAGGAGAAAGAAAGAAGTGTGAAGGATAAGTATTGTGAGATTTGTGCTCAGGAATCTTGTGCCAAGGCCTCTATCCCGCCTTCACAGGATTAGAGTCGCCAGGCCCTTCTATAGTTAGAGAAGGGAGGAGATGTCAAGGGCAGCCCTGCTTATACACTGAAGGCCTACAATCAGCCATAGGCCTAAAATCAGCAATAGGCCTGACATACATACATGCTAACACAAAGTCTTTGGTCTCTGTGGAAAAACACTGAAACAGATGGCTATAAGCTATTATAAACAGGCAGCTTTTGTGGAAATTTACCAGCCTGAGTAGTCATAGAACTTGTAAATAGGCAGCCTCAGTGGAGAGTACCAACTTAGATAAGGACAAGTGAATCATAGGCAGAGCCATAGTGACCTGTCCCCTCAACCTCCACCCAGCTGATACCTTGTTCTCAGGTATCTGTACTACCCCTGAACACCTATGCTCCGGTGCCATCCCCTTCCCCATATCCTGCCTTTTTGTGTTTATAACCCTGTGTGAAAAAGTAAATTACAATTTGATTTAAAAAAAAAAAAAAAAAAGAATCTTGTGCCAAACAAAACAAAACAGAAACTGTCACAGCTGCAGAGGTGGTTCCATTTTGGTCATGTCTCAGGCTCACATGGGGATCTGAGTTCAGATGCCTAGTGCCTCCTTAAGAAGCAGGGGATAGCAGGTACCTGTAGGCAATCTCAGAGCTTGGGAGGAAGGATTTCTTGGGGGCTTGATGGACAAACAGTCTAGTGAACCACTGAAGCTCAGGTTCAGAGAGAGACCCCCACCCCTAAAATGAAGGTGGAGAATGAGGAAGATGAAGACCTCTGACCTCCACAGGGATGTCATACAGGTTCATGGTACACCCTGTCACCATGCACACACAATGGCCAGCCCATATGGTTATGAAAGAAACCAAACAAATAGCCGCTTATCTCATCCATCTTTTCCTGTAAATAACTGACAAGAAATCATAGTCTCAGATATCTCCAAAGTTGCATCTCCCACTGCCTATGTGATAGAGAAATGTTTTTACTGCAACTGATGCTTCTCCAGGCAGAAATGAAGTTAAGTTGCCTGCAGGAGGAACTTATCACAAAGATCACCATCACTGTCCTGGCACTGAGCTTGGAGACTTGATGACTGAGGGACAGCCTGGTGCTAAAAACCACTGAGGCATTGGGAATCTTTGTTCAGGGTGCACATATGGTTTCCTTTTAGTGTCTCCTCAAATCCTCCACAGCTTCAGTGTGTGTCTTGTTTTATTGTTCTCACAGCCTGAGAGAGCTTTTAATTGTTTCTGCTTCAGCAATTTGTTTGGCTGTTCAGTTAAATTTTACTCACCCAGTTTTTCAACTTTCCTAGGTCCGCGTGTTTACGTTTTCTGTTGGGCAACATAATTATGACAGAGGACCTATTCAGTGGATGGCTTGTGAGAATAAAGGTAATAGATATGTTTCTCTTTAGCACGTTTTCTTAGAAGATAAAAGACTTTGAAAACTATCGTTATATCTTTACTCACATTTAAAATAATGTAAAGTAGGAATTTTAGAAGGTGTGTAATAAGAATTAGATTTGGAACTCGCTTTCTAAAGAAAAGAACATAGGACCAACTCTGAGATTAGCACTGCATTAGAATACACTTGAACATCTGATCCTAATATTGTGGACTGGTGAAAGGGGGATGATACTTAATAACATATAGCAGATTTGTGCACATTTTCCCCTTTGACTGGCTGAATTACTCTTTTTGAAAATCATCTCAAACTTTCCTCAATATTCAAATTTTATGCAGTGAACTACTTTCTTTATATTCAGTAAAAAAGGAAGTCTTTTGAAGAATAACCTGGTTATTTTACAGCAGAAAAGAAAACCTGAATTCATTTTAAAACTTTATTTTGGAAAATGTATGTGTGTAATAATTATGTATTTATGTGTACCTTTAAAATATTTTATCTAGTGAAAATATTTTCATAGCTGTAGTTTCCTTACTACTTTGTAGAGAACAGTAGTTATCTTATACTACTTTGAAATATAGTAAATTTTATCAGAATCTCTCTAAAGTTGTTGACAATATTAATTACTCAATATTGTTCTGAATTTAAGTTATATTTATATTTTAATATAAATATTTTATATTATCTATTTATGTGCTCAGGTTAGAATGAAAGTTACCTTTTCCTCTTTTAAGAAACATAAAACTATTTTTGTGGGTCTGTATTATACATGCAATATTTATGAATATGCATGCCTTTCAGGTTATTATTATGAGATTCCCTCCATCGGTGCAATAAGAATCAATACCCAGGTAAGGTTCTTTAAAATTTTTATAACTGTTTCAAAGTTTAAGATTACTGTCCTAAAATTAAAAAGATATGTCCCTGGATTAAATGACTTTAATCTAAAGAAAATAAGTAACGCTAGAAAATGATTTAAATAATTTACATTTGTATACAATGCTGGCTAATGTGATATTTATTGTTTTTTTTAATCTTTAAACATTTAAAACCCACATAAATACATATATAAAATAGGTTTTTATTCTTGGGGTTTAAAAAGTCATAGAAAATAGATAATATAAAATTTAGTTATAATCTCATGTAATATTTTTTTATAAATTGTATGACTTTCTTAGTCACACGGATCATTAAACAGTAATTATTCTTGGAGAGCGCGATGTAAGCCCGAGATGGTATGTGAGTTCTTCCCACAGATTGATACAGGTCTATTTACATATTTATTTAAATAAACCTACTGTAAGATGACTTTCTAGCACTATTCATTTGATTAAATATTTATCATTTTGAACCATTCATAAATTGTGATTTAAAGATCATCACTCAATTTGAAACACCAGGAGTAAAGTACAAAATTATTGTTAAAATTTAACTTTCATAGTGCGTTCTCCATAGCAGTGCATGCTGAGCTAAGAGCTTCTGAGACGAGACAGCAGTGCATGTGACTCTGCTGCCTGGACTTGGCACGTATTTCAGTTACTTTTTTTTTTGAAATGTTTAAATGCAGCTTTGAATTTCATCCAAACAATCTGTCATATGAAAAGCAAGTATGTGACTACTTTATCATTTCAAATTTGTGCAATTTCACATATAAATCACAGAGCCTTAAATAGTTTAGATCAACATGAAAAGCATCTCATAAGGAATATATTTCACTTATCATTGGCTGTACTTTTAGAAACAATGCTCTGATTGGTACTAAAAAATGAAATAAAAACAGGAGAAGATATATTATTGACCCAATGTATATAGACATACCATTTAAGAAATAAGTTAGATCGAAAATGTAGAAGACCCCAAGTAAGATAAACATACTCTTAATAATTGGGTTTCATATTCATTTTCAATTTCCAACTTTTCTTTTGAAGGTTATTTTAAAACATAATATCTGGTTTTTGTTTGTTTGTTTTGTTGATGTTTTACAACCTTTCTTTTGTGTAAATAGGAATATCTAGACGTTCTGGGAAGACCAATGGTTTTAGCTGGTGACAAGGCAAAGCAAGTTCAGTGGACAAATGTGTATTTGGATGCCCTGGTAAGCGAATGGGATTCTTTACCGAAGCTGTCATAACAAGGGTGCCTAACTGACTTGCCACTCTAGTGGCATTTTCTGTTTTCTCTTCACTGAATTCTTCTTAAACTTTTTTCCTTTGAAAGCTTCTTAGCTGGTTTTAGAAAGTGTTTAGAAAACCCTAGATTGCATCAGTATAAAACCATACATGTAAGGTTTAGGTTGTTCTTGATCCACTGAAAATACCAGTTTTCTAACCTAAAATGTTGAACGTATGGGAATTTGTGTAACTTTTTGATTCTTTAATATAAAATATTGCTGAACATCATATGAGTTGATCATCAAAAACTTCATATTGAGAACATCTTAAAAGAATGTATCTCTAGAATGGATGTCTGTTCTTAACTACATGTACAAACATTACATGAACTCAAAAGTGTATTTTTGTAGCTCCACAGAAAATTGACAACATATTTAAATCAGCATGGACATAACCATATCTTCATGTAGAAGAACCTCTGGCTCTGAGATCAGATTCCGACATTCTTGTGGAGACATGACACTGAGGTCACAAACCTGCTATTTAATAACATATGTTAGGTTGTCCATAACAAAATCGCTATCTTACAACAGCATCCTATCATGGTTGAAGCAGTAATTTTCTACTGGGGGTTCTCTTTTCCTATCTATGTCACTTTAACATATATAATGGCATTTTTGTCAAGCACATAGTGGTACAGAGAGGACTTCATTTTCCACACAGCACAAAATTATCTAGCCTGAGTTGTCAATATTAGAGAAGCTCAGAAATCCTGTTCTAATTTATTTTTCTTTATGACACTATTCATTAAAACTTACAATACCTAAGATTGCTTCATATACCAAATCTGAACCTGAAGACTTTTTAGTCATTTATCAAAGTAATTATACTCAAAAGTCTAAATACAAAGCTGAAGGTAACTGCTGATTCAGTAATGCCCTTTTCCCTACTTAGAGTTATATGCCCTTGCTACTTCCCTCAGTGCAGTGATGCACCCGAAGGACGAAATACAACCCGTTAGAATGACTTATCACTTGGTACTTGCAAAATAAACACATACAGGAAGTTCGAGAGAAAATAGGGGCTATTAACAGCAGTCTGGCATGGTAAGGGAGATAAAGAAAAGCTTGCTTGCCTCGAGCCCCAGAAAATGACTGTCCAGTGTTCCTTCTCGACATTCCTGATTTACTTAAGGTCACATGGTCATCTCCAGCCATGACCAAGATGTTTCAGTTGTTCAAATCCATCACAGACTAAACATGATAGGAGTCAATAGTTAGGCCCTGCTGAATTTCCTATGACCAGAAGTTCATCAACCAGAGTGTCTGCATTGCTGGCAAGCTTCTCACTGATAACACAAATAACATCTGGAGGAAACGCTGATTCTAAATGTTCTTCTTTACAAGCTGAAACAAGATGTTAAAAAGGGGATGGGGAGTAAGTTAGATGGTCAGAGAACATGGAGAGAATTCTTTGTACTGGCTGAAAAGTAGGTGAACCATCACTTAGAATCGATGCATGTCAGGGGTTCAAAGTACACTTCAGTCAAGTGAGCAGTTTATTAGGAAGAAAATATACAGTATTTAAAGAACAGACTTGATAACTACTGTGATATAAAGAACTCAAAGATCTGTGGCACTTTAAAAAAGGAAGTTGTGTATTTGGAGTTAGAGCAAGGGGTGGTTGAAAAAGAGACATTTCAGCTGAAGGTAGCACAAGTCATGTTTCTGTAATGCAGAGGGAGGATGAAACCACATAAAATAGTACATTATCAAATTCAGGACCACTGGGTGCACCGGAGGAATAATACCAGCACAGGCTCAACTTTACAGACCCTGGCTATAGGCAAGTAACAGAACTAGGGCTGTGTTATGGTGAGATTGTTTCATTAGAAAATGAAGTGAGACTCTTCACATATTAAGGGAGAAAGAAAGAGTTGGAATGTTCAAAATAAGGAGGCAGGACCCTTTTTTATTTTTTTCATTGTATCCTGTAGAAAGTGCGTACAGTGCTGGAGCAAAGAACACACTTTGAGGTCTACTTGTTAAAATGATATTCATTTGAGGATTATTTCAAAGTAACAGTTAAACATCACAGTACCCACCTAGAATTATCTAGATACGTATTAACAATAGTATGGCATGACATCAGATAAATGTTTATGATACAACATGACACTTTTGACTCAGGGCATAAAAATTGTGAATGAATCTACAGAAAACAGCTTTCTGCAAACTAGCTTCCAATACTAGTCTTATATGGAGCCACCTGATATTAAGTGAACTATCACTGTAGAAGAAATGTAAATGTGACTGTTATTATTACAATGTCACAGTTACATTTGACTAAGTTGATTTATTTATTTTCAATACTTATCAGATGTTGCATAATTCAAAACTCTTTAATAGTATTTATATCTAAGAAAATTTCATTGGTTCTTTTAAAAATGTTTCAAAGATATTCAAAAGTACTTTTAAGTTTTTTGCGACTCTTAATGAGATCATCGTAAAGTGAAGTTTCCAGTTTCGAAGGCTAATGCAGTAGTACGAAGTTCAAAGTGTTGCTTTCTTTGACCTTTCTTTCTCTGTCTATTTTTAGGAGCTGGGGCTTGTCATTACTGGAACTCTCCCGGTCTTCAACGTCACTGGCCAATCCGAAAATAAGACAAACTTGAAGGTAAAAAGTTCATTGATAAAATTAATAATACTAAAGGATAAACTATGACGTTGAGGCTGCATGTGGATAAGATATTACTATAAGGATATACATACGATGTAATTGTCTCGTAAGGCTGGAGGTCAGGGTTAGCAGCTGTCCATGTGATAACCACCTGGGAAAAGGGAAGGGAAGGTCAAATCCTGGTGGCCCTAGAGTCAGGGTTCAGCTTCAGTTGGTCTGACTGTGACCTGCTGGGAACAGAGAGTCAGACTGCAAAGAATGACAGGATAGGTGCACAGCAGTATCCTGGAGCCATTTTTTAAAATATGTTTGAGTTATTTATAGAATTCAGGGGTAAAAATACAAAACCCCAAGACATGTTCTCTTTGAATCTGAGGCAGATAGATTACTGGATCTTTGGTTTTGAATTCTCAAGTAATAGCTTTTCTGTAATAACCTAAGGATCTAATGGGTTCCTTTTTCTGTTATTTTTTACAGCTCAATAAAAATTAGTCTCAAGATACTCATTTTTTATAGCTCTGGTATTATTATCAGTACAACAGGAGGTATCCACTTGAAAGTTTCCACTAAGCATTGAATATGATTCATACATATAATATCTAATATGTATTAAATACTTCTTATTTTAAATAGAGTTACATAGTTAAGAATGAATGTATTAAAGAAATTATTTTACTATATATATATATATATATATAGTAAATATATATATATTATATATATAACCTGTTAGTATATATATATATATAATATATATAATGCAGACTATAATGGTAGATTAAAGAAATATTTATTTCTAATTCATGGTTCAGTGAAGTCTGTTGTACTAAAGCATTGTTTGTTTAGTTTTCTAAAATATTTATTTATTTAATGTATGTGAGTACACTGTTGCTTCCATCGGACACACCAGAAGAGGGCATTGGATCTCATTACAATGGTTGTGAGCCACCAAATGGTTACTGGGAATTGAACTTGGGACCTCTGGACTAGCAGTCAGTGCTCTTAACCACTGAGCCTTCTCTTCAGTCCTGTTTGTTCAGTTTTAACAAGGTTCAGTTAACTGCTTCATTTTACTACTGAAGTTCTACAAAGCATTGGTTCTCACTTAAGGGACCATTGACATCTTAAATATTCATGAGACTTAAATACTGAAATTTATAATATTGTAATAGTCTATGTCTTTCCTTTTCATGTTTTAAAATTTTAATGTGGCTTATCTGTCAGATTGTTTTCATTTATTGGTTTTATTCAGCCTAGGATTTGTTCTTAGCAGCAGCCCATAGTTACTGACCTAACTCTTGAATAGAATTTTCATGTCTTTTTTCATTTAGTTTTAATCATTAATGTTTTATATAAGTTAGTAATTGGGATGATGAAGTTGTGAAAAACAGTCAAATCTGAGAGTCCTTGTAAATTGACATCAAAAGTATTGTCTCGTGTGTGTGTGTGTATGTGTGTGTGTGTGTGTGTGTGTGTGTGTAAGACTGAATATACATTTCTGTAGAACAGGTTCTGGTATAGAACGCACTAACTTTGACATCTTCTTTTAGAACCAGTTGATTCTTGGTGTAATGGGCGTTGATGTGTCTCTGGAAGATATTAAGAGATTGACACCACGTTTTACAGTAAGTTGCAAATTATTCTTTTGACTATTCTTTTCCTATTTCAAAAGTATGTGTCAATGTAGTTTGTCCACAAAACACTTGAGTACAAATGCATGTAGGAATACCCAATTAATTACTCAAACTGATTCCAGTGGCAGCGCGTTTCTCACTACCGCCCCAGGGTTCTGGGTTCTTAAGTGACAGACACATAAACACAGCCTTTTTATTTTTATATGCCTTAAGCAGCTCAATGACTGGGCCACTACTTAATCTCCACCATGCTAATCCACCTCCCTCTGATATTCCCAAGTTATTACTTACTAAATCCTATATTCCATCTTTGCTACCCTGGACCAGGTGGGCCACCCCTTGGGGCTGCTCTTCCCTCGCTCCTAACTGGCGACTATGCTGTCGGTCCCTCACATTCTCAGGCATGACATGGCATGGCAGATCTCCTTCTTCCTTCTCCTTTGGTGGCTCCCCCTGGGAATCCTTAAAAGTCTCACCTCTGCCTGCCCTGTTCAGCCATTGGCTACCCGCAACTTTATTTACCAATCAGAACCACTTGGGTGCAGGTCCCTCAGTGTTTTTCATGTGGACCTGTGGATTCTCTTGTAAACAATTTTGGGGGCCCAGATTAACAAAATACAAGCAGCCACAAAAGAATTAAAGAACATTCTAAAATTGTGAAGAGCCCATGTTTTGTTTCTTCAGTGTGCTACAAGACTATTTTTAAACATTTTTTTATCTGATATTTTATTTATTTACAATACAGATTTATTGTAAATACATCTTCCCCCATTTCCCCTCCCTAGAACCCCTTATCCCATTCCTCCTCCTCCTTTATGCTTTTATAACACTTTAATTACATGTATGTGCTAAGGTCAGTTCTAGGTTGAGGAACTAGCAATACAATAGATGCAAATCGTCAAGGAACAAGCAAGACAATAAACACAAATAGTCAAAGAAAAAGCAAGGCATTAAACCCAATTATGTGAACTCCCCCATGGTAACGGTTTCTAAGGGTTTATCAGGATGACCAAAGTATCTGAGCCTACTTCCCTGTCCTAGCGCAAGGTCATTTTCATGTCTGAAACCTACTTCCTTGTTCTAGCCTAAAATTTAGAACCCTGCCTGAAATTACTTCTTTGTTCTTGCCTAATATTTAGATTCCTTCCTGAAATTACTTGTACTGAATATCTATTAAAACATTTAATGTGGATTTCTAATTGTGACCTAGGAATCTCTAAGCATTTTTACTATTTTTTCAGTTGTGCCCCAATGGATACTATTTTGCAATTGATCCTAATGGTTATGTCTTATTGCATCCAAATCTTCAGCCAAAGGTATGTATATAATTTGTTTAAACTTACTAATGTTTAGTACAATTACTGACTAACATTAATGGGATTGTAACTTGAAAATTCTCTTTGTAACAAAAGAACAGTATCCCGTGCCTCTCTTAAAGATTGCAGGGTTACTGATGACAACATATGAAAATCTGATGCATTCTTCATTTTCTCTGACCAAGTTAGCTTACTTACTTCTCGCAGGATAGCCGGCATCATGTTTGTACCTCACTTCCATGCAGGTCACATGCCTCTTTAAGGCTCTAAGAGGCCTTTGCTCCAGAAAGCACCTGACACATAGGAAGGACCCATACAGTAATGGATAATTCAATGTCAAAGTTAATTCTTTCACCAGCAATTCATTAATATATTTGAAAGAAAGTTCTCTCTCCAGTGCCCATAACTATTTGATAAGGTAAAATAATAACACATGTAAGTGTTATGAAGTCATTGTCATGATTTGTTCCTGTTACTATATTATTACAAAATATCTCAGTATAGTTTTGTACTTTATAGACAGCTCCACAGGTTTGCTTGAGAATATCAGTAAATAAACAAGTCACAAATATTTTGAGTGTTTTTTCTTACGGAATTATCATTTTTAAAAAATGACCACATTTCAACAAATAGTGAATTATCTAATCTGATTTTTCTACCATAGGTTTTTATTTCTCTCTTTAAAATAACAAGATTAGTTTTTTAGATATGCTATCTGATAAATAAGTAATTGTATAGAAAATCGTATACAGTTGATGTCCAAGAAATCAATAATCAAAATAAATCTAGCATTATGGTTAAATTCTCCTTTGGCATAATATCAGTTACTTCATCCTTTCAGATAACAAAAAGTCAAATTTCAAATGTGCAAGATTTTGTAATATCCTGATGTGTTACAGTCCATTCAGACTGTGATGGCAATTTTTTTTAATGTATAGACTAGTAGCTTCTAAACAATAAAACTTATTTTACACCTTTTGGGGGAGGGTTAGAAGTGTAGCATGAGTGGGTTCAGTGTATGTTCCTCCTCGGCAGACAATTTTTCCTTTAACGTAGCATGGTAGGCTTCCTTTATAGAAGCACTAATCCCATTGTAAGCTGTTACCGCCATATCCCAAAGAGGTCCAAGGAGGCCCAACCTTCTTTTACAACCTCATCACCAAGGCAGGTTTGCTACAACAACAACAAAAACACTTTTCAGGGGCTTTTCCAATTTTTTATCTTATTTATTTGTATCATGCACATTTCAACAATATTTATTTTGTAATCTTTTTTATTTCAGCCAAAAAAATTTTATCTAGGACAAACTATCTCTCCCACTCTCCAATTTTTAGATTCTTAAGGAAAATCCAGGAAAATAAATAAACATGTTCTTTAAAAATTTATTTTTACTACCATTGATAGTTTTGGGTTTAGGTTGGTGTCTTGTTTTGCTTTGTTGTCATGACTCTATGGTACAAATATTTTGAATTGTGAATACATCATTTGTTCTGTTTCTTGTCAAGGAAATAGCTGACTAGAGTTGACTGGAGGATAGAATTCGTATGTTAATATGTAGGATAATGAGCTACCGTTTTTCTGTTGCTTCAGCCTATTGGTGTAGGTATACCAACAGTTAATTTAAGAAAAAGGAGGCCCAACGTTCAGGTAATTGTGAATGAAGGTAGACAGCGGCGCTTTCAAATTTGCTAAATCAGAGTTGGGGTCCAGCTTCTGCTCTCAAAGCTTTCAAATGAAGGTGTCCTTCCTGCCACCAGGCTTCCAGAGCGTGAAGCAGGAATAAGCTTCCCTTCTAAGTGAGCCGAATTACGGGAAAGGGTTGCTCTGGCTGAGACATGGCTGAAGAAGTTTATCTAATAATAATGTTAATCAGAGTAATCAGAATGAAATGGCTCCTCAGCAAATTTCTTATTAAATTTGGTGAAATTAATATCGTATCCATGTTTTCCTAACAGTTTGCTCGATTTTAAAGTCATGATTCTTGTGTTGTGATTCCTATGAATGAGAAATTTTAGCAAAATTGTCTTTGTTTTGCTTTTAACTTCTAAAAATTGAATTTTCGGTGCTGGAGAGATGTCACAAAGGCTGAGCACTGCTGCTTTTCTGAGGGACTTGAGTGTGGTTCCCAGCACCCACGTGGTGGCACACAGGCATCAGTAATTCCTATTCCAATGGATCCAATGCCTCCTTCTTGTTTCTTAGGCAATGCACATACACCATGCTCAGAAACACATGCAGACAAACACATACACACATAAAATAAAAATAAGTACATATAATAATAATAATATAAAAATCATTTGTTTGTGATAAGAAGTTAGAGAATCTCCTCAACTAATTGAAAATGTCCAAATTTGGTAATGTGAGTGTTAATATTTGGTTTTTTGGTAAAATATTCTAAGACCCCTTTTCTATGTTGGTTACTTATATATGTATGCACAAGATATTTGGCACAGAAGGATATTCCTATAACTTATTCTTACAGATATAAAATATTAGAGAAAATTTAACATCATTGTAGATTTTCGGAATAAGCCTATCACTTCCTTTAAAACATATGGTAGAAAGCTACTGAATTGGCAGCACTGCATTAAGTGATCTTTAAGTATGGATTGGTGGGACTGAGTTATAATCTGCTTCTATTGGTTAGCAATGCTTTATCTTTGAGCAGTACACAACAGCCTGTTGGACACCAGTGTTTTCATCTGAAAAGCAGGGAGATGAACCGATTTCTCATTCTGCACCCCACCTGGGAAATTCAATACACACAGTGATGCTATGCCCTAGCCCTGAATGTTCTCACTGAACACAGGCTCCAACGAGTTTTCAAGCTTCCCATCTGTCAAAAGAATAAGTGTGGCTGATGGAAGCTTTAGTTCACTCACACAGCTAGAATTCCATGGTAACCTGAGTCTTCTGTTGCTGCATACGCTGTGTAGAATCCTTTATGATTCCTGAAGAGTGGCCATGATGTACATGCCTTTCTTACCTAGGAAGCAATTTTGTTCCTCTGCTTGCATGTTACTTTTGGAATACCTTATAGTTTTTGTTGTTATGTGCATTTTGGTAAATTTTATTTCTACCACAACTATAAATATTGCATGTAAATATTAAATATTTAAAAACAGCCAACTTAATGATTTTCTTTTTATTATAAGCAAACTCTAAATGGCAAACTAGCAACCACGTGAAACTTCTTAATCGGTGAAATATTTTTGAACTCTTAGGGATTATGTTAATACTGACTCATAATTGTTACAAATTTAAAATTTGTTAATACCAATACTGCCCTTGGTAATTATGCTAGTTGAAACTCATGCTGATGAGAAGTACTAGATATTTAATATTTTTATGATTGTCTCTCGGAGACCATCACACTAAAGATTTCTTCAAGCCCATGTTGATATTTTCATATGAGAAGACTGTATTTTTTTTTAATTTTCTAGTTTGTATAATTTTAATGATATTTCTAAAACAATGCTCTGCCAGGTTGCCATTTACAGATACAAGTGATGCATTGACAATTTTCTTTTATGATTTCCTCTTCTTCTCTGTCTTCATATGTTGGATTGGGACATGATCTGCATATTGTCAATTCCTCCTGATAATGGCTCCTCCCTGCATGCTGTTTGGGGCTGGTCATTCTATGCATTATCCATTGCATGTAAGAAATATTCCTATTTCTGTTTTTACTTATCATTTGATTGTCTTGACTTTGTTTTGCATTGGTTTCATCTTAATTTTAATGTTTGGGAACATTTGTTGTGTTTTTTTGTTAGGGAAGTTGCAAGTTTCATGGGCTTAACACACGTTCTCAATATTGACTTTTGTTTCCATCTTGCATCCACATTTCAGATGAATATTTTCTCCTAGAGTGAAAACTGTCCATCCAGACAATAGTGTATTGTGCTGAAAAGCCAATACTTTCTTTCAATAGTATAGAACCTCTGATTATACAGGTTCATAGGCAGTGACTATTTCAAGCATTTGTGGGTACAGGGTCTGTGGGTAAAGTCCTTGCTGAGCTAACACGAGGTCCTGGACTCAATCCTCAGATCCATCATAAAAGACACAGGTAGAGTATTGCAAACATTGTTACTTGAAGAATCTTTATTCATGAAACACCATGAAGGTCTAAAATTCGGATTTTTAAAAAATAGGAATATTCCCTGAAATAAGTCATTTGCATGGTTACAAAGTAAATTTGTCCCATGTGTACTCTACTGTGTCATTCTTCATTTAAGTGAGATATGCAAATCTCACAGATTTTTGTCTGCTACTATTATGTTACGAGGCATGTCACTTTAACATGGTGTTTAAAACAATGCCAATACAGATGTCTTCTGCAAGCTATGGTCAAATTTCTATCGCTCTCCCAAGCAACCAAATATACACCTCATTGATTACTGGTGCATAATTACACACAGATTTGGATGATATACTTTAATAAATATTTTAATATTTACCTTTTAAAGTTTTCAATTATTTTGATAACTTTTATTTAAGTAAATTCTTTTATTGTACTAAATGTTGGATCTCTGATATGACATGCTATCTGATGTAGCAAGAATTAAAAGAAATGAATACATTTTGCCTATCCAATAATCTAATGCCCTTATTTGATATTTGAGAAATTAAAATCACACCACATGAGGTAACGTTAGCAAGCAAATAGTATCTCCTGAGATATAAATAAATATACTATCCTGTCCCATAGTGAGCTTTCTTACACCACAAGATATGGCAGTGGATGTAAAAGTGAGCAATGGTGTTTTATGTACCCTTGGGGTTCATTTCTAGTCGCTTGCTACCTTCCATTGATAATTGATTGACAATTGTCCATTGCATTTAAAGCTCAATGCCTAGCTCTCAAGGATGGTAAGTAATTTTTATAGAATTGTCTCATGCTGAATGTGCTTCACAACTACTCTATACACAGCGTGTTTTCTAATTCCTTAACTGTCGTGTTCTGTGTAGAACCCCAAGTCTCAGGAGCCAGTCACCCTGGATTTTCTTGATGCTGAGTTGGAGAATGAAATTAAAGTGGAGGTGAGTGTGTGCAGTAGGCCTGAGCCAGAGAGACACATGACCTGAGCCTGCATTCTCCATCTCATGATCATTTTTAAACAATGATTTACATCAATCTCTCTCTCCTCGCTCACACTCATATATTCTTTGTCATTAAAATTACGTATGTCCTGGACTTTCTTCCAATAATTTCTATTGACAAAGAATAGAAAGTTCAGGTTAGTTGTGGCCTTAGTTGTTTTTCACTTTCTTACTCATTCCAAAGGGAAAGTTATTTTAAATGCACAAAACAAGGATGATTTTAATAAAACTCCTAGTGACCCACATGCTATGCTGTTGAAGGAGAGGTTGGAAGGGTTCCAGGTACCCACCCCATGAGGAGCCGTGTGAAGAAAGCAGCTGCAATGTTCGTCTGAAGGCACTTACCAGGTTTCTGTTGTATTTCAACACAGTCACATGTCACTTGCTCTGCCAGGGTCTCTGATAATGGTAAAGATAGTTTTGTAATAGCAAAACAGAAATTATTAAGTTCCTAGTTGCTCTGGAGTGGGCACAGGGAGTCCTGGCATATCTCCGGAGGTTTCTTTAAAGCTAAGGTAATGAGAAGGAGATTGAGGTCTGGAGTTGCAGTCCCTGTGGGTCACCGGAAAGACCACATTCAGTCTCTCAGAGTCTGCTTCCCTGCAACATAGTGACAGAGAGAAATGACACATGAAGAGCTTAGGGAAAGCATATGCACGTAGTAAAGTTTGCTTATTTTTAAAGTCAACCTCTTAATTTTCACCTTCAAACTGAAAATATTTTAAGCAAATTAGATCCATCCTATATTTTGCAGATTTCTTTAGTCATACCAATTTTTTTCCACTCATTGATATTTATTAAAGCCCAAAGGTAATGTTCTAGAAATATTTAAAATAAAAACCAAAGGAAATTCTTTGTTTCCAGTGGACTGGAATGGTTTCCTATGAATCTAATCTGGATTCCTATTAATCTGACTTTTTAAGGAGTTGGAAAGTTATAGAGAGAGGACACTATGTCTTATGAAACCCTACTAGGTTTTTACGATTATTTGTTATTGTATAATTGTTTGAAACTGTTACAGATGACATAAAAAAATGTAAATTACAAGGGGTAAGCCAAATGTAGGGTTCCTGTAACCCCAGTACTCTGAGAACAGAGCCATAGGGACCCTGCAAGGTTGAAATCAACCTGGGCTTTGAGGTGAGTCCCGTGGCTGCCAGCGCAACCTGGTTGGCAGAACTAAGAAACAATACTAAAATATTAAGGACAATTCTGAATCCTTTGTCACAAAGAATTGGTTATTTAGGTGAGGAAGAACTTGAAGTATTTCATATCACATGTTAATCCTGTTAATAGGCATACATTTTATTTCTCAGTATCTACGTCTCACTGAAAGTTCCTATGCGTACAAGGCAATTGTGACTCCTTTACTGTTATGGTTCAAAATTTTCAGAGTGAAGAACAAAAAGCTCACTAAGGATATTTTTCTTATTGCACAATAATGTAAAATGGTTACAATGTGACAACTTTAGAAATTCCAAATAATCTCATCTCGTGTTCAACGACTCAGCCGTTTTTATTAAATTTCACTGAAATAAGGGAAAATCTTGGTAATTTGTAGTTTTATAATATTCAGTAGGTCGGTTTGTTTCCTGGAATAAAGTAATTGATCCATTTTCTCTTAGATTCGAAATAAAATGATAGATGGAGAAAGTGGAGAAAAAACGTTCAGAACTCTAGTCAAGTCTCAAGATGAGGTAAGAATTCATTAAGCCTTGTTCTTAAGT
Source organism: Mastomys natalensis (assembly GCA_021653895.1). Classification (NCBI taxonomy): domain Eukaryota; kingdom Metazoa; phylum Chordata; class Mammalia; order Rodentia; family Muridae; genus Mastomys; species Mastomys natalensis. Next base: position 69,845 of record JAJTUV010001596.1, on the reverse strand, counting down.
GGAAGTAACCATTAAGAATACTGATATTGATAATTTGACATTCCTTTCAGAAATTATTTTTAAAATAAGGATCTCTCTAGTGAATAGATTTTATTCCTACATTAAAAAACTACATTCATAAAAAAGAAAACCAATATTCCTACACTAGAGAGAAGGCTTAGCAATTTATGAACACTTGCTGCTAAATTGTGAGATATGGAGTTCATATTCCAGCCACCTTGTTGATAGGCTGTGAAGTGCCCGTAACTTAAATTCTAAGAACTTTCTGGTACCCTTTTACAATTCTGCACGTACCTGCACATACGAGCACATATACACTCACACAGAGACATATGCACACATAGAGATACACACATTCACACATACACAAATATGTGTAAAATAAAAACTTTTAAACACTGTATTCTTAAAACTATGTATAGTGTAAATATGCTTTATTGTTAAAAGAAATATATCTCTTTAGGCCAGGGCTGTGGTAATATTTAACTTAAGTAATGTTATATGATACATTGTATTATTTGTGTGCACAGATGTTCTAGAGATTGTTATATGTGCTTTATCTTGTTTTACTATTTATACCATCTCTACCATTTTTAATTTTCCTACATCTATGCCTGAAAATAAGTCATGTGATAACACAACTACCATCATTCACTAGTATATATAATAAATTGATATTGATTCATGTCTGGGTGTAAGAGATTTTTGGATGAGTGGATACTTTCTACCAATTATCAGCCATCTGTGAAATAAAAGCATTCACATATTTGAATGTTCAGAAATATATAGGATTAAGATGTTTTTGTGTCTGTAAGTTTAATTCCAACTTTTACATATAACTTGTATTTTTTTACTCAGAATCCTGTATGTTTTAGGATCATCTTTTCTTCCTAATTTCTTGGCAACTCTTCCCCTAAAAGGAACAAACTATCTAAATGTTTTCAACAGCACAGATCATTTCTTATTTTGATACAATTATGAGGTCTAATTACCAGAAAAGAAAAGGAGGTATTAAGATTTTCATTTTTACTGAAGTATTAACTCTCATTGCCTCACTTTAGCCATGGTCTTTACCCTTTGCTTCCTGAAGCAAGGATGTAAAGTATTTAACAGTTCTGCCAATTCTTCCATGTTGTTCCACGAACTCCGACCTTCACATTCTTTATGCAGCTTAGAGCTCGGTTTCACATGGCTAATTCCTCTCTTCCAATTTATTGTCAACTCAATCTTTGAGCAGTATTCACCTATGAACCACATGTGTCTGTCTTAGAAATTTTAGGTTTTCTCTTAAATGTGCTGTTGTAGACAGATACATTTGCTAGTCATCTATTACAATGTTGCTCCTCCTGAAAACCTAGTACTTAACTTTGGATCAGTGTAACTTTTTTATTTTAAATGTCAGGTTTATAAAAATATCAAAACAATTATACATTCTGTTGACTTTTTCATTATTTAATTTTTTAATTCATAATGAATTTTTTTCTCACATAATATATCTTGATTGGCGTTGTCCCTCTCTCTTCTTTTCTCAGTTCCTGCCCCCCTCCTATCCAGGTCCACCCTCTTTGTCTCTCAGAAAATAAACAGGCTTCCAAGGACTTATAATATGATAGAACAAAAACTAAGCCATTAGAGTAGGACAAAAACAAACACAGAAGAAAAAGAGACCAAGAAAAGTTACAGGATGGGAGACCAATTTGTTCACAAACTAGGAGTCCTATCAAACACAAAACTGAAAGCCATAATATGTACCTTCCCATATATATATATATATATATATATATATATATATATATATATATTTTAATTATTATATTATAATTACATTATATATGTTATATATTATATAGAATACATTAAATATTCTATATAATATATAACATTATACATTGTATATTATACAAAAAGTTTATGCATAATATATATATATATTATGTCCATCATTACTTATATGTCATAGTTACATATATAATATATAATTATATTATAATATATAAAATGATATATACAATATTATATGCTATATATTGAATATTATATATATATAATAAAATTAAAAGTAAGATAATTAAAAAAAACCTTTGAAAATACATTATGAAAAATGGTACCTCCTTATACTCCATTTCATTTCATTTTCTATTGGACAGCTACTGATGGGCACACAGCCTACCCTTAAGAGTATTTTATTTCTCCAGTGAGACTCCCTTAAAGAAAACTAAATTTTCATTTGCAAGTGATTATCAGGTTGAAATAGCTTCTGGTTTAGGGATTGAGGCCCATCTCCATTTCTTTCAGCTTTACAACCCAATGTGGTACAGTCCTGTGCTGCCCCAAATGTGGACTCTGTTGACTTAGATAGAGCCCCTTCTGTCCGTGATGTCCTCCGTGATGTTTAGGGCTCAGTGTTTCTGCGTCTCTCGCTCTGCATACTTATTGTCTGGCCATGGGTTTCTGTATTCATTGCTATGCTGCAGGAGGAAGCTTCTCTGATGATGGCTGAGTGAAGCACTGATTATTGAGTATAGCAGAGTGTCATTAAAAGTATTCATATTGCTACATTCTTTTAGTAGAACAGTAGTATTTGGTTTTACTGTAGGTCTCTGAGCTATCTAGTCTCAGGCTTTGGCTACCCAAGCAGTGTTGGAATGGGTTCTACCTCATGGAGTGGGCCTTCAGTCAAATCAGTTACCAGTTGGTTACTTTCTCAAGCTTTGTGCCACCGTTGCACAAGCATGTCTTCGAGGCTGGGCACTATGTAGATCAATGGTTTGTAGATGGGTTGATGCTTATGTTTTCCTTTGGTAGCTTGCAGAGAACCTTCATGTACCAAAGTCACTAGCAAGTAGAGGTGAAGTCTCTATGAAGTCTCTATGGAGGTACCAGCGCGATGTCTCCAGGTTCAATGAGTTAGGTGTTCTATTCAGCAGTGGGAACTTGCTGTCAGTTTTTAGAAAGCAACAGCCTGAGTTGTTTGGGGTTTCCATGGGCCTCTTTAGCCAACAACTCAATTAGGTGTAATTCACTCACAGTCCTGGATAAGAGCTGTCCCGTAGGGTTTTGTCTTTCTCATTATTTGGCAATACCATTTCCATGATCATCATATATGTATAAATTTTAGGACACCTTTTCAATATCAGGTTTCCACACTACTCTCCAAATGGCCCTGAATGTTAGCTGTCTCATATACCCACCATTGTTCCCCCTCTTCCTTCTCCCTTTCCACTTGATCCTTGAGCTCCACCTCCCTGCATCCACCCTACTTTCCTTCTCTAGGGAGATTTATGTGTACCTGCTAGCCCCCTACTTTATAGCTCATGTATGGATTGTAGCCTGAGTTACCACTGTTTTAGTTGCTAATATCCACATATAAGTTAATATATACTATACTTGTCATTTCAAGTCTGGGTTGCCTCACTTTTGGTGATTTTTTTTTCTAGTTCCATTCATTTACCAGCAAATTTCATAATTTTATGGTTTAATGGTCGAGTAATATTCCACTGTGTAAATGTATCACATTGTTTTATCTTAACATTCATCTGTTAAGGGATATATTTTTTGTTTCTAATTTCTGGCTGTTATGAATAGAGCAACAATGAACATGGTTAAACAAATGTCTTTATGATAGGAAGAAGTATCTTTTAGACATATTCCCCAGAGTAGTATAGCTGGATCTTAAGGTAGATTGATTCCCATCTTTCTAAGAAACTACCACACTGATTCCCATAGTGGCTGTATTCGTTTGCAGACACACTAAAGTCAACATTATGGCACCTCATGAACCTAAAAAGCTATGCCATCATTTGCATAAAGCAGCATTCTACAGAATGGAAAAAGTATTTTACCAACTACACATTTAATAGAAGGCAAATTTCAAAAATATGTAAAGAACTCAAAAAATTAGACATCAAGAAAATAAGTAATCCAATTAAAGAATGGAAGTACATATCTAAACAAAACATTATCTAAAAAAGGAACTCAAATATCTGAAAAACACTTAAAGAAATGTTCAAGCATTCTTAGTCATCAAGGAAATGCAAATCAGAACTACTTTGTGATGTCATCTTACTCTCACCAGAATAGGAAGATCAAGAACACATAGGAGAGCTCCTCCTGGAGAGAGTAAGGAGTAAGAGGAACACTCCTCCATTGCTGGTGGGACATTGTTATGATTCTAAAATGACGTCTTTGAACAAATTAGATCTGTGTTCACCTTATGTAAAATCTGGCAGGAATATTTAAGTTCTTGTACTAACTTTTAAATTACAATGCTTTTAGTCTAGTTTTACTCAAAGTTTCAGAACTCCTCAGACAACAGTCACATAATAGTGAAATCCAGTATTTCTTGTAAGAAACTGCATAATTTTTCTTTGAACCATTTTTCACACCTATTAAACAGGAAAGTTAAACGTAACACATATCAGCCTTCGGTGGCAGGTCATTTTGTTTCCAGGTCTGTGCCCTATTTCTATTTACAGGGAATAATGAATAGTTTTCATGACATCTGTCTTGGATTGATTTGTAGAGTTTTTTGATATTTATCTCTATCAGGAATGAAGTTATTTTTTAATAAGGCAAATGCTCAGAGTAAGTCAGAAATTAAAAGTACATGCGTGTAAATAATATACCTAGTAGAAGAAAGGATGTGTGCTTACTATTGTTCTACGATACATGAGATATTGTAGATCCATGACCTGTTTCTTTAACAATGCATTTTGTCTAGGGAATATAGGTGTTTTTCTCACCTTCAGTGATGGAGTAGTTATCTACTTATAACAACATGATAGTTCCATTCAAAAGCTTTGTGAGATAGTAATGGTACTTTTAGGTGTAGAAAGACTAATTTTCCTCCTCATGTCTGCCATCATTCTTAAGCTCTACTGTGGTTGATATTTGTCTAATATTTTATAGTTCTGTTTCATTGTTAAATTTGGTTTTTATTTAAATCTTTTAGAGTTCTGAATAAAGTACTTCATTATAAAATACAAAGCTTTTATGCTTATCAATCCCTAACCAATATCATTTGAGTACTTAGTTCTGTTCCAAACTTTTACTTAACAAGCATGCACAACATTTTAAAAATGTATAATAGAGTATATCTTTCACTTGTTAAAAAGGATTTTGAATGAACATGGAATTTCGAGATGGACATTATATTTTTACTTTTTCCATAAATTCATATAGAAAAGGGTTGAAATGACCATATTTAACTTTCTTTCTAGAGATATATTGACAAAGGAAATCGAACATACACATGGACACCTGTCAATGGCACAGATTACAGGTATTTACCTATATTTGAAAATGTCTTGTATAAAGGACTATCCATTTCAATGCACTTTTTTCTAATATTACGTAGCCAGTTTTCGAAGAGAAGTATGAATTCTTGACTTCGCTTTATTCAGTGGATATTTCAATGGAAAATTTACTCTCTGCAACTGAAAAATGAATTACAGAGTCTGGCTTTTAGAATGCAATTCAAAAGGTGGAAAGTAGCTAGTAATCAAATATTTAGAAATGACAATGTACTTAATGACAACAGTAATAAAAAATTGACATAATTCCCATAATAATAAGTTATGCCTTCCATTGACTTCCTCTTTTATTTCAATTTAGCTTAATAGTTTTCATTAATGTTTTGACTTAGCTTATAAGTAATAGTGCGCTTTTCTTCATCATAAATATGTTTTATAAAATGTTAGCCACACTGAATATTTTAATAATGTCTGGCTCCCACCCATGTTCTCACCTTTACAACCTAGACAGTCCAATACGCAATAATCTGTTAGATGATTCCCTCCTTTCTTCAAAGTCAGTATCTTTCTATTCTACTTCTCTCTTTGGTTTTTCATGACAAGGTTTCTCTGTGTATCCCTTGGCTGTCCTAGAACTCACTTTGTAGACCAGGCTGTCCTTGAACTCAGAGATCTGCCTGTTTCTGCCTCCTGAATGCTGGGATTAAAGGTGTGTTCCACCATGCCGAGCTACTCTACTGTCTTGCCTGAAATCTCAGAGTTTCTGGCTTACTCTTTGGTCCTGTATCCCACATTCTTGTAATAGTAGAATGTTTCTTCCTGTTATTTGGAAATTCTCATTTTTGAATTTCATATCATCAAACCACACTGTCCATCTAGCCTTCCCTCATGGTATGAGACTCTCCTCATTCTTCCTCGTTTTCACCCTCCTACATTCACAGAGATCCATATTCTGTCACTATTTAAGATATTTCCATTGTAAAGTAAAGCAAGAGACATTTGCTAAAATGAATATTAAAATACACTAAGAACAACAGGTCAATCATTTATCATTATTTTCCACACACTTAGAGTTAGTCTCTCAAGTTCTACTCATGTTTTCTAAAAGCTTATTCATGAGCTATCTTATTTTATTCACGGGCTAAAAACAGGCAAATGGCAAATGGCAGGGTCTGTAACCCACACTGACACTGTACTAAGAAAGATGACTCTCCATTTCTCGACGGCCTCTTTTCTACTGAACTCATCATCTCTTATGTAGTCACTGAATTCAAAGTCGTCTGTAACTTAGACGTCTTACCTTCCACAGCTCTATATCCTTCAAACCATGTCCAATACCACATTCCACCGAACCCTGACAGTGTTGAAGAAGGCCTGGAGATCTTGACAACAGAACAAAGTCTGGATGCTTATATACATCTTTTGATGGCTTATTTTTCTCTTCAAACCCATAAATTCTCTGTGCACTTTCTCTTGGGTGGTTTTATTTTCTTCAGTTCTGTGGTCAGGGAAAACTCACCACAGTACACAACTGCTTAAATGTGTACCTCTATGCTTTCTCCTTAGTTTGACTCTCAGTACAGAAAAAGACCATACTGGATTTTAATTGTTAATATGACTCCACTTAAATACCATAACTGGCAGCTCATTCAGTATAATAGACAAAGTCTAGCAAAGCATTGGTTCCCGAACCCTTCTGTTCTTCACCATTTGCTCTCTCAATTTACTAAACTTGTTCAGATACTCAATCTGTTCATATAGTCAACTGAACACCCTCTAGTTGAGCCTACCCTCCCATCACAGAGTCTACTCGCACTCTACACCAAACCCTTGCTCATTTCTCATCTAGTTTATGTCTCCCTTTACTCTTCAGAAAGAAATTTCTAACATGTTCAGTTAAAACAATGTGTTATCACCCTTTAGCTCACCTAATACTCATTTGCATTTATACGTATATACATTTAAACATATATACATGAGGCTTATAGAGAGACATTTAACTCTCTGGATGACTCTTTCCTTAAGTTCTAAAAGGGCAAAGGTAGATACTGCTTCATTTACCTCTGAATTCCATGCTTATAACACAGTGGCACATAGTAAGTACTTTCTAAAGAAGTACAAAATTGAAGGGACTCAAATTGAAGAAATACATTTTCACTTGAACAAGCATTCAATGTTTTATCTTGTCAAATTCATAAAACTATAACCCAAAATTTCTATCATAATATTCTCCTGTGGACTTTGGCTCTGCATTTAGTTCCAATCAATATGAATCCTAATTAATTGGTTGTGCCAGACTCGGACCTACCTATATCTGTTTCTGTTGTTGCTGTCTTTCTTTTGCAAGTTCTCAGTTTAAAAACACCATACATACAATTTCTTAGGGGAGCCTTTGAGTGCCAGAGATGTCTGAAAGTTACAATGTTGTTGTCATAGAAACGTGTCTCCTTTTGTTCTTGAGGTGACACATAGAATGTAGAAGAAAATACAGTGTTAATGTTTTGAGATATTACATCCTAGTCCTTCTTCGGTTTTCTTAGTTTTAGATTACTCTTAGTTATTATACTTTGTTATAATTTAGATCATACTTAGTTATTACTCAATTATTTTACTCTCTTCCGTCTACTGATTAGATTGTAAATCTAACATTTATAGTTAATGTGTTTCCTCATTACTTTTGATTATTTCCATCTTCTAATTTTTTTATTAACCTTTTTAAAGCCCATGGAGGTACAGGACTTTGGGAAGCTCTCTCTTAAGTAATGACTTTATTATAAAACAAAAGTACTTGTTACACTGCATGGGAATATGGCTCCTGGCTTTGGTGCCCATATAATCAAAGTGTAGAAACACAATCTTTTTGACCAGGACAATGAGCCAGCCATGTTAGTTACTTTTACTTCAGTGCCAAAGCTATCTTTGTAGTTCTCTAAATTTTGGGGTCTGGCTGTTTTAACTGCAATTGTCCCCCTCAACTCCTCCCAGACCCATCTCCCACTTCCTTAACCATCCAATGTATTCTTGGCTGTGTTACCTTCCATTGAAGTATGATAGTCTTGCTAGGAGCTACACTCCATGAAAATGTACCCTTTCTTTTCCAACAGCAATCATTCTCTAATAACTCTAGACTGGGCTTGGGATTGTGTGCACATCTCCCTTCATCTTGCTGGGGCTTTGTCTGGCTTGTGCTTGCACAGGTGTTGTGTATTGTATGGAACTGCTGTAAGTTCCTATGTGCAGTGGAGTCTAGAGAACAGTTTTTTTGCAGCCATCCACCTCTCCTGGCTCTTACTGCTTGCTCTTTTACATTGAGCACTGAGCCTTAAGATGTAATATTAGATATCACATTTAAGGCAAAGCATCCTGAAATCTCATATTCTGTGCATCTCAGTCACTTGTGAGTCTCTGTGATAATCACAGTCTTGTGCAAATAGAGGCTTCTCTGAGTAAGGTTAAGAGATGTATTAATCTGTAGGTATAATAATAAGTCACCAGTAGTTGATTTAATGTTATGTATATTTAACAAAATAATAGTAATAGCCTCTCCTCCTGGGGCCGATGATCCCTCTATTGACTCTTAACCCAAAAATGGTGCAAGGTATTGATTTCATCTGGAGTTGGCCTAATTCCCAAACAGAAGTGGCTGATGACCTCCAGGTTGTTCATGCCACCATTACATGCATGGACTATTGTGCCAGCCAATCATTGCTATAGCTTATAATGTTCACAGGTAGGTAGGAGTTGGGAATTGTTTCACAAATGGGCTCTTCACTCAAACTTTCCTTACCACATCCAGGAGCAAGGCACAGTGGGAATAATGTTCTTTCCTCAAGTTGAGTGTCACTCTTTGCTCACAGATATTCCATGAGGACTATTGAGAATGTGGTTGATGCCACCCATTTCCTTCTTTCTTTTTTTATTAATCATTTTATTCATTTACATTTCAAATAATATCCCCCTTCTCAGTTACCCCTCCACAACCTTCCCATCCTATCTCCTCTCACCCTCCTCCCCTTTGCCTCTATGAGGGTGCTCCTCCATCCCCCCACCCATTCCTGCCCCACCGCTTCAGCATCCCCCTACACTGAGGCATCGAGCCTCTGCAGGACCAAGGGCCCCCGTCCCACTGATGTCAGATAAGGCTATCCTCTGCTACATATGTATCTGGAGCCATGGACCCCTCTGTGTATACTCTTTCATTGGTAGTTTAGTTCCTGGAAGCTCTGAGTGCCAGCCATTTCTAACTCAGCCTATCTGCTCTGTCATTTTGTTGCTTCTGCAACACACTGTGCTCTGAAGGAGCCATGGTATCCTCTGCATGCTTTCCTCACATAGCCCTGTTGCAATCTCTAACGTTGGCCTCAATTACATGCACTCCTTAATGTCTGGGCAAATATATTCACAAATAACAAATAAGTATCATGTTCTACCTAAAAGATGTATGATTTGATTAAGTGAATGGCATACCAGTTTCAGACACAGGTGGTTTCTGTTTTCTTAAACATAGGTGATACATTTTAAAATATAAAAAATGACTTCTTTTATGGGAATGTGCTATTTTCTAAAGAAACATACTTTGATGGGGATAAACAATTAGAGTTGAAAACTGTGTCATAGTCCATTTAATTCAGTTAACTACATTTATGTGCACCACCAAACTATTGCGTGGTCTCCATCATCCATCCTGTGTCACTTGCTTTATTAAACTCTAATCTCTGAGAGAAAATAAAGAAGCCTTGTTGTATTGGGTTCCTGTTATGAGCTCAAGCAGTCTTTGCATTTGACAGCATCATTGCCTTGGAATGTTGGGAAAGATCTTATCTGTAGTATGTGGAAGAAAGAACTGTTGGGTTGACTTGAAAATAGATATCACTATTTTTCTACAGAATGATTTGTTACTATGAGTAACACTGTCAGTCTTACAGGCCAATACATTATGCATTTAATGTGCCAATTTTAAAGCTTCCATTGGAATCCCCGTGAGTTGTTACACCACTCTTAGTGGTGCATAACATGTAACTGAAGTTTATAGGGAGACACTGTAGCCTTCCTACGATATGGTGTTATCAGCTTTAATTAGAAGTTCCTGATGATGATAAATGCTGATGGAGCAATAAAAATGCCCTAATTCCCCTTGAGAGAAATTTGTAGCAGGCAGTTTTTAATACTCAGTATTTTTGTTCTTCTGTAAATGGCAAGTGGATCATGAAAGGTCATTTTGCTTTCAGAATAGTTGCATTTCTTATTTTAATTTTAATCTCTGCCTCCTCTTGAAGTTACCTATAAAATAAATGCAGAAATTTTTATTAAATCTACATAACATTTTAGTTCCCTGACCTTTTCCTGTAAGCAGAGTCTATGAATTACTTAATGATGTTGAAAGCTTTGTGAATTGAGGGTAGCAAGCTCGCACTCGTTTTTGTTGTATTTATTGCAAAATTAAAATTTTGGAAGTAAACCTTTGCATATGAACATGTATACAGAGAAATTTTAACATTTACATTCATGAGACAAGTCTGAATTTTCTATTTTGTTGCATTATATATTGTCTATCAATAACATGTAATAACATTATAGTTTGGATTTCTATTCCCGTATGTGTAGATACAGATGACTTAAAGGATCTATCTACAAGTGCCTAAAAATATTCAAATTCCTAGAAAGAAACATACTTTCTGGCCTTTCACTAATATTTGGGGTAATGTTAACAGCATCTTAACCAAGAATTACTTTTTGTGCATAGTTTCATTAGTCATTTTAAAAACACATTTCTTGCATCCATTTACATTCAAGGCATATCAAATATGGATAAACATCATTCCTTTTTCTTACGTGTGCATATTAGCTAAATAAGGAAGATTACTTCCAACAACTGCCCAATCTGAATTACAAGTGCTAATATAGTCAACAGATGGTCTATGAATTAGAAATTTCTAAGAGTGTGAGGTTGCCTATCTGACAGCTTCTTGGGAGTGATCATTTCCAACGAGATGAGTGTCAGGCTTGCTTAACACTCTTTGTGACTAAAACATTTTGAAGTTGACCTAAGATTCCAGTGGAACTGTCCTTTGATTAGGACATCTACCACGAGACTAAATTAGCTTCATGATTCTTAAATCTACTAAACTCAAGAAATCCTTCCTCTGAACAGAACAATATACTCAATCATGTGGCATGTTTGTATTAAACAGTTGTCCAATGAATTGTACAAGTGACTATGAAGCAAGCAAACAATCTCCATAAAAGGTCGGAGTTTGTCCACAATAGGGGTCTTGCCATAGGAACAGAGCTTTAAAGCAGTAGGTATTGAATTCCTCCGAAGAGTGTATTTCTGTGCATTGTATGGTAGTGGCAATGATAACTCTTTAATTTTTAATTATGATTGGTTCAAAACATTCAACATTATGTATAATAAAGAGAGTATATCTAACTGGTATGGTATTTTCTTTGTTTAAACTTAAACCTTATTTATTTATTTATTTATTTATTTATTTATTTATTTATTTTGCCCACATCTGGAACATGTGTCTGGAAAGGTACCAGGGATCCAAGGTGTTCCTCCTCAGCTACCTTATAGCTGCATTAGGTAGCTTATTACTTCCTTGCCTCTTAAGTCTCTGTCCTATAGAGAGCTGGATGACACTGTTTAGCAAGGTGGAGATTAAGAATTCTATTTGCTGCCAGGCAGTGGTGGCACATGCCTTTAATCCCAGCACTTGGGAGGCAGAGGCAGGCGGATTTCTGAGTTCAAGGCCAGCCTGGACTATAGAGTGAGTTCCAGGACAGCCAGGGCTACACAGAGAAACCCTGTCTCGAAAAGCCAAAAAAAAAAAAAAAAAAAAAAAAAGAATTCTATTTGCTGAATGCATTCATGTGTCAGAGTAATATGTCCTCTCCTTCTCATGAGAAAGGTCTTCAGATTTTCCCATGAACTTGATGTGTCTTTTTTTTTTTAAGTTATGTTTCTTTTTTGTGTGTTTGTGTTTATGCTTCTCTTGTTTCTATTGCAGTTTGGCCTTGGTATTGCCAACGTACAGTTTTTACTATATAAAAGCCAAAATAGAAGAGACAATAACTCAGGCCAGATGTAAGTACTGTGAAAGCAACTTCAGGGTCTATTTCTTATCTCCTAGTCTCAGATGTTTATGCCTAGACTTTGGAATACCTAAGCCTTATACATTTTAGTAGGTATTATTATCAAATCTACAGCAATGATTCTAACCCATTCCAAACATGCAAGGAACAAGAAATATTCTACGTGGATAGAATATGAGCAGGTACTCCAGTCTCACTGGCAGTCCGACCACCCTTCCCTGCCTTGCTATGTGCTCAGAGAATCATTGCAGTGCTGTCTCCTCTGTGCCTGTCGTTTTAAGGGTCTGTGAGCTGGCGTGAAATGTTTCACATGCTAATACCAACATAGTCTCTGCTCCTAGTGCTGTGCTAGCAAGCTCTTCCTTTTCTTATCTTACCTTTTTATTTATTTATTCATTTATTTACTTGCTTACTTTTTTTTTTTTTTTTTTTTTTTTGCATTTGGCCAAAATAATGTTGTGCTTGGCAATTAGCTTTCTTCTTATAATCCAAATTAGATGTCTCAGTAACTCAAATGAATTCACCGCTAAGCATCCTTTGGAATGTGGCGTGATTAACATCAGTGGCTATTTCAAGTCATTGTTAAGTTTTATTTTGTTTTGGATGGCTAGATTTAGTTAACCAAAATGACCATCATATCCTTTGTAAAGCAATCAATGTGTCCCAGCAACGTAAATGTTTTTTCTGTTAGGATTCAGGACAGAAATACATCTATATCTTTTACTGGCATCCATCATTTTCCTGACTGTTCTTTTGCTGTTTGCAGCAATGGTAGACACTTCTATATTGCAGATGATTAAAATATATATTTGTACTCTCATGTAATAGGTATGATGGTCTTTTAACAAGCAGCAATTTTGCATGAGCTAGTTCTTTATGTGACAAAGGAGGGGATGACTAGTGAGTCTTTGCTGATTGGTAAGTGCTTTTGTTCAGAGCTGGCATCTTTGATACTGCACTCGCATCAACCACTCTGCCAAAACAGACCCTTGAAATAACCACAGTACAGAGAGGGGAAAAATAATAAAGTTGTCAGGGCATACCTTCCAGCCTTCAAAAATACATGATTTTTTTTTCCGAACTACAGCTGTACATAAATGGACCTTTGATCTATGCACAATATTTTTATTCACAGTCACTGAATAAAATATTGTTTGTGACCCCCTTTACTTTACCCTCTTTTTTTTGTTTCCCTGCTTTCTCTTTCTGATGGATTTACAGCAAAAAAGGGGAAAATGAAGGGCAAGTATTTTCTTGTTGCTCAATTTCTTTCTGTTTAGTATGCAGCATTTCCACTAATATTTTCATTCCTACTGGATATTACCCTCTGTGCTTCATGGTTACTAGAATTTCCTCCATGGTTTCCTGAACGTTGGCAGCAGAACAGGGCAGGTGTGCCTGCGTTTGCTCATGCAACCTGTCACACTCAAGTCGGTTTTAATTTTCTTTTTAGACTTAATATCATGTTTCTTTTTACATCTTTCCACCTACTAATTCATACCTACCACAAGATTTTTATTACTTAACTAAATGCATGAATGAATTCATTCAAAGCATTTTATCATAATGTTGATAAAATTCTACATTGATATTTTAAACAAAACACTTGCTATAATATATGATTAATACTTTAAGATTTTAAGATATTTAAATGTATTAGAATTAGTAAATGGAAAAGTATGAGTAGAATTTTATGTCAAATGACTGCTGTGATTGTCTGTGAAATTTACCCATATTATGATCTTATTATGTTGGAAAACATTGAGAATCTTATCAGTTAATTTGTTTCAACTTTGGGATGTAAGTTGTCTGTTTATATTTTTCTAACTAGGTACTCTTTATAATGCCTTTATGTTGTCATAGACCCCTGAATCATATGCTCTATTTTGCTTATCTAATCTTATATCATTACATTTTCAGATTCAGAAACCCTGAAGCCAGACAATTTTGAAGAATCTGGCTATACCTTCATAGCACCAAGGTTGGTTGTGTTGGCCAGATTTCCTCTGTAATAACTCACATCATTAGCTCTGTCGTTAAATATATATATATATATATATATAATATATATATATATATATATATATGCTAAATTGAGGTAAAGATTACTCTAGCTTCATTCTGGGTTAAATCATGGAACCAAAGGGATAATGACTTTTAAGCTTCCAATATCCTATTTCTTCATTAAAATACCTGCTATTTGTTTAAGTACTTGTGCAGCAATTGGTATAGATGAACCAGTGTGAGAGCTCATGTGAACAGTGGCAGATGGGACAGAGAGGCTTTGATCTACTGGAATACACAAGTGCATCTGGTATTAAAGAATTGTCTGCTGGAGGTTGTATAATTTATACATATTTAAACACAAAGGTAGTCCATTATATATAATTATCTTGTGAGCATATATACAGATACATATGTACATATATGTAAGCCTACACACTTAAATATGGAATGTTTTAAGCTCATAGTGACATTTTTATATACTCGACAAAGATTTTTATTGGAGAACAAATTTTTGTTATATTTATGTATTGGAAACTTAGCAGTATGCATGAAACAGGCAACCTAGTTTGGTCGTAAGCTTTTGCCTTTTGTCTCTTTAAGGTTGATAATGCAAACCATTAATGTTGAACCCTAACTGCTAGAAACAGCAGGCGCAAGTGGCTTGTTGACATTGCAGTAGAGGATGGAACAGATCTCTTGCCAGTCTTTGTCCACCCTCGTATTTCCGCATAAGACATTCATGTGTCAGGACAGCCTAACAGGAATATTTCTTCAATGTGCTTCCAATTCAGAGTCTTGTAAATATTTGTCCCACATGGAAGCTCTACTTGTGTTGCTTTTATGAAGAAAATATAATTTTTCCAATGTACAATTTTGAGACATGTTAGTTGTCCTGGTCTGCTCCCTTTTGCTGATGTCTAACTGCTCCCTCAGCCTTGCCAGTTCTATCTTAGGATCCACGTACATCTCTGTCACTCTCTAGCCATTTTGCCCTAGTACAGGCCAAGACCTTTTTGTGCATAAAGCAGCATCTGAATGGATCTCACATTTCCTCCGTTTGCTCCCACTTTCCAACCTTGTGACTAGAGAGGTTTTAATCTGTAAAGGCATCTTTCTCAACTGCTAATTACTAGCCAGTGGCTCTGCATTGGTATGGTGATTATCTGGTTGTATTCCACAGCTTTCAAGTGTGCTGTCACCAGGGTTCAGTGTTCTCTTGTAGTTCCCTTTACTATAAACAAGGAGCTTGCAGACTTGCTGTATATTTCTTATCTACTGTTACTGGCAGCTACACTATCGTTCTAGTTTGATTACTGCTGCTGTCTATTGTAGTGGGGAGAATAGGCAGGAATTTAAGGTGGAACTTGAAACAGAAACTGTGGGAGAACACTGCTCTTTGGCCAGTTCACAGAGACTTTTATCGACCTTTATCATACAGGATAAGATCATTTGCAAAGGGAATGGTGTCACCCACAGTGGGGGAACCTCCCTGCATCAGTTAATAGTCAAAACATAAATTCACAGACATGCCCACTGGCCAAACTGACCTGTGCAAAATCCATCATAGAGATTTCTCATTCAGTTGACTCTAGTCTGTGTCAAGTTGACCATTAAAGCTTTGCAGGACACAGATGCTGAGGGCTACTAGAGCAGTCGATTTGATTGGACTAGTCCTAGCACAAACACCAGAGACCACAGACCTGAATCACTTGCTGTATTGTCTTATTTTAAAAGGTTTGCCCATGCCTGTTTTAAATTCCAGATGTATTTAGTCTATTTCTAAAAGCAGCCCTGGGCTTTTGTTTTTGTTGTTTTTCCTTGCCTGCTTTCTTCTACCTACTCTCTTTTGCATTTTTTCACTCTGTATACACATACCCCAAACTCCTAAACCCCAGGGTCATTTACTATATGCCCATTCAAATTACTATTCGACATTCAGTATTGAATCTCTTGTTCTGTATACTGTAGATCTCAGTAAATACTTGATAATTGGAGAACCTAAGAATGTATGAGTATCATTTTAAAAAACATTTGGTTATGAATAACTGTGGTCGTGCATACACAAATGTTTACCTGTGTCAGTGTGTATGTGAGTGTATATGCATACATGCAGAGACCTGAGGTCAACCTTAGAGAATGTTGTTGCTTGAAAATCACTTTTTAAGACAAGAATTACATTAGCCCATTGGTTTAGAGTTCAATCAGTCAGGCAGGCTTCCAAGCCACACAGCCCGAGGATCCACCGGTCTTGTCTCTGTGTCATCATACCTGGAATCATGTGGGATCTGGAAAGCAGGATCTTCATGCTTTATTAGGATGAATTACTACATGAATTACTTAAAGTTTTAATGTATTTTCTGTTGCTATGATAAAACACCATACCTAGAAACAACTCAGAGAGGGAAGAGGGTTATTTTGCTTATACTTTAACATCATAATCCATCTCTGAAGGAAGTCAGAACAAGAGCTCAAGAAGGACCCTAAAGGCAGGGACTGAATCAGAGTGCATGGAGTTCTACTGACTGCCTTGCTTTCCATGACTTGCTCAGTTTGCTTCCTTATGTAACCCAAGACCCCCTGTCCAGGAGTGGCACTGCTTATGGTGGACTGAGCCCTTCCATATTCATCATTACTTAAAGACAATGCACATCAGACATGCCCACAGACCATCTGATAGAGGTTATCACCTCAGTTGAAGTTTTCTCTTCTAAGTGACTCTAGTTTGTGTCAAGTTAACAAAAGTTAACTAACTAATAATTGACCCCTGTTACCTTGAAACAAATGCATAATGATTAAACCATAACCTTTCCTTTACTGTTTATCCCTAAGATCTCATGTTAACTTAACATTATAAAACACAGTATAATTTTAAAAGTTATAATCCCTCTATGGGTTTTGGTCAAAGATCTCTGTAAAACTTCAAAGTCTCCTAACTATGGACTTCTGTAAATCCAAAACTCAAATCATATACTTTATTATTTTAAGAAAGATGATTCAATAAACAGTTAAAACTAAAGAGAAAACAACATCTAGGAGTGCAAATCAAACTTTGTAGTTCACTGTTTGTCATCTAGGACTCATTTAAGATCTTGTGGGCTTCAAGGGTTAGGTGCCCGCCTGCTCCTTTGGTTCTGCCATCTACAGCATACACATCTTATCTGGTAGACTCAGGCCAACTCCACACCTTACACTGTCCTTTGCAGTCATCTTATGGTCATGACATCTCTAATGTACTACTACTGTTCCTATAGCCTGTAACTTGACCAGGTTCAACCACACAGCAAATTCCAGGATTACATAGTAAGACAGTGTCTCAAAAACACCAAAAAAAAAAAAAAAAAGAAAAAGAAAAAAACTAGCATCCCTTTCCTTTCTAACAGCCTATTCTGAGGATATATTTTCTTAATATCCCTCAAAATAAGTCAATAATTTAAGATATTTATACATATGCAAAACATTCTTATGTTGTTTTAATATTAAAATACAGATTGCTATGCAATAGTACATTGATATGTAATCAGCTTATTAATATTCTAATGAATAGATACTTAAATGTGTCTTAATTATTGAATGACATTATAAAAGTCACATTTACCATAATATTTTAGTAAGTACATCTGTACTAAGCACCCACTCTCCAAAGGCTGGACAGTGAATATATACTGGTTGTAGTTCAGCATTTACTAATAGTAGGCTGTTATATTTTAGAGATCAGAAAATGGGGTAATAAGATCAATCTTCTGCAAAGCCATACACCCAATAAATGATGTTTCAGAAAACAATAAATTTGTAAGGTTTTGATTTTAATACCTTAAATATTTCAAATCTTGTTTTTCAGGGAATACTGCAATGACCTTAAACCTTCAGATAAAACACTGAATTTCTTTTAAATTTCAATGAATTTATTGATAGGAAAACTCCGAACAACCCTTCTTGTAAGTATATATGTATTTGTAGTACTTGATTCAGTGCTTGTATCCAAAGCAGTCAGTTTGCTTCATCTGATCAAGTCTCAGGGTAATCATATCACTTATTGGTGGGTTGTTTGTTTTGTTTTTTAACTACATGAATTTTCATGATAATATGCAACAAATTGGTCCTTAACTTTTTATATCATCAGTATCATCCTTGAAAGTAGTTAAGTGGTGCTACCTAGCTCCTCTCACATTTAGAAAATTTGGTTTGATCACTTATTGGAGAATTTCATTACAGTGATGCACTTGCAATGTAGAGGAAAACAGGTATATTCTTTGAATGTGTTATGTCATCGAATGTATGTTTTCCTATGGATAGAATATAAACAGTAATCACCTATTAGTTTTCTTTCATTATGACTTAGTTTTATGACAAACAACTCTGTCTAAAAATATACTTCTGTAGTTGCATACTTTGTGAGACAAATCTGGTAGTTGAGGTAATTTTTAAAATTAATTTTAATTATCATAATTATCTCACTGATAATCTAAACCATTACTTCCTTATGATTTTCCTCAGATACCTAGGTTCTGGGATTTTAAACATTTAATAATAAAAATTTTCAGCCTAAAAATTTGCTTCTACCAATTCAATATTTGGATATAATTCAAGTGAAAAATAAATAAGAAAAAGCAAATATATATCACAATTTACCCCAGTGAATAGAATTTTAAAAATGAAGAAATAGATGTGACATATACGTTCTGCCTCTTTTCTTTTCCCTTTTAAAAACCAATTACTTCTTTTAGAAAAATCTAAACAAACCACTTCTATCAGTTATCAAACCAGAAAGCCACCTTTCTAAGCTGTCCCCCAACTCAAATTTATGTTGGGAAACCAGCTGAATTGTTCCATCTCAACTCAGCCTCTTATATAAGTCAGATATTAGTGAAGACTATATACTCCTTATTTGAATCAGATAGATTTTATCATGAATGAGAGAAGAAAGGACCTTCAGATTGTCTCAGAGTTTCACACCCTGAGAGTAGACAAACCAAACAGGCAAAATGAATAAGATATGCTCTGTGATCTTGGATCCTCATTTTTTATTCTCTCTGTGGACAAGTATGCTCTTTAGTTAGTCTAGAAATGGCAGCCTAAGGCTGGTCCTCTTAGACTGATATTACTACATTCAAACTCAATTTTAGGACGGTGCTGTTATAGGATAATCCTAACCCTTTCCCGTGTTCAAAGCAAACATGAAAATGGACATTTATAGGTGTTTTCGAGAGTCCAGTTTACAGTCTGAAAATATTATGTTCCTCTGTGGAATGTAGAAGAGATAAAGGACATTCTCCTTATTTAAAACAGGTGAAAGTAGATGGGGACTTTTTTTGTTTTATGTTTTTACTTGATAATTTCATTTAATAATCCTACCTATACAAGAGTATACATATATTGCATATACATAATACATACACACATATATACATATATGCATACATGTATACATATATAATATATAATATTATATACATATATATTTATATGTACATATACATAAAATCATATACGTATACATATAGCGTAACCATATATTAAGCTATAAAACCAAACAGAAAACAGAAAATCATTTCTCTGTTTCCTAAACTATCATAGTGCAGATAACTTTTTGAATTTTCATCTATTTATTTTTATTTAAGATTTCTCCGAGTTTCATCCATAATTGCTGCATTCACATCCTTTTTCCTTCCTCCCTTTATTTTTTCAATGCCTCCCACCCTACTCCCCATCAAGTTCGTTGCCTCTTATTTTCAATTATTAGTGCCCATATGTATGGGCTTATATATATTTAAACTATGTAAATGTGTACACACACATACATATACACATATATACAAACACAGTCACACACACACACACATCCTCCTGTATCCATTAGTGTTGTTCATATAATATGGGCTGATGACAAGGAATTGGATATCCTATCAGAGGCTTGTCCCTGGAGACAACTGATTGTCTCTTTCTCAGCAGTCACTATTTGCCAGTAGTTCTTCATCATGAGTGATATCATGTAAAGTTTCCCCTCTCAGTGTGGCACAGCAACTGTTATTGTCCCTGGCATGTCTGGTTAGGCAACATTTTATTGGTCAGTTTTCATAGTACAGCTTCCTTGTCCTGTCTAGAAGTCAGATTTATTTTTATATATAAAACATTTTCTCTTAGTAGTGACTGGCTTTTGTAATACTAATATTCATTCCTCAATATGTAAGACAAGATAAATGATTTAAAAATACCACCATTCAAGAATATAAAACATTCTTGAATATCTACTAAATTGGTTTTGAAAATAGTGAATATATTTGTTTCATTATTAATTGGAATTTAAAACCTACATAAGTTTAATTAAAAATTTCTTTTTGTCCGTGTTAGGTAATACAGATTTGATTAATAGAATCTTGCTGGATGCAGGTTTTACAAATGAACTTGTCCAAAATTATTGGAGTAAGCAGAAAAATATGTAAGTATTTGTTGTAGTTAATAAAAGTTTATATTTTGCATTTCAGTTTCACATCTCCCCGGGAAACTTTTGGATAATGGCCCTCATAAATTCAGTTAGTTATTTAGCTTTAGATATGATTTCTCAGAAAATCATTTCATAATTGTTAATAAGTTGCATTTTCAGTCGTGAGTGTAACTCAGCATAATATTGGCCTATTTGTGAGTGGTACATGTTAACATGGCTAAAGCATGTTAAATAGACATGTTTGTGTATGTATGTCCATGGCAAAATGTGTTTCCTACTGCTGTTTACTCAGCTTTCTTTCCTGTGCTGTATGCTCACTCAAGAAATAGAGAATCCCTCACGGTGGTTCTCATTCATCATTTCTTCTCCATTTGTTTCCAGTCAGCCACTTGACGTCAAATAGCCCTCCTCATTGTGCTTCTGCCTCTTCTCCATAATCAAGGCCCTAAAATACCATCTTTCAGAAATTACAGCAGCCAAGTGTTGTGCCAATTAGTGCTTCCAGTCCTGTTCCCCCTTCTAAGTCTATTGCCCCTACAAGGCATCTCTGCCCCAGGCCTGTTTCAAAAATATACGGTACTGAAGATAAAGATGGAGCTTGAAGACAATGGTGCTAGTACATATCTGTAATCCCAGCATTTAGGAAGTGAAGTGGGCTGCAGTTACATGTGCATAGACCAAATCCTGTCTCAGAGACGTGAGAGAGGGTCGATTGTCCAGCATGAACTTCAAAACGGACTCTTTAGGAAACTTGTACTGGAGACTGGACCACCTGTAATTTCTTCCCCTTTCTCTTATGCAGTTCTCACAGACAGACACCAGACACTTTTACTAACTTTCCCTCATATGTACTGTCCTCTATACACTGATCTCCTCTGTATTCCCTGCTGACTACTAGTCAGTCTTCAAGGGACCAACGTCATCCTTCTTTCTTCTAAAATGACTCTTAAATATGTTAGCAGCAGGAGTTTAATTTCACAGTTTACTAACCTACCTTTTTGTGTTAATATGTAATTTTGTATTACGGGTTTAGCATCTTACAGCTTATTTTCTCAAATGTCCTCCTTTTATCTTCCACTTTCAGCAAAGGAGTGAAGGCACGCTTTGTGGTGACTGACGGTGGGATTACAAGGGTTTATCCCAAAGAGTAAGTTCACATAACATCTGTAAAACTAAGTTCATTGCCAGAGCCTGTGCCAAGGCTCTGGAGTTGCCATGTAAGGAAGCTACTCTTTGGGAAAGCCGATCACTGTTAGTATATTAAATTGCAGTATTGTTTAAAATGTTTATATTAATAAAATATTCCATTTGCCCGAACAATATTATTGTAGAATGTTTTGATGGCAGTTGCTTGTCATCTTTGTATATATCCATTACAAAATGTAAGAGAGCTTGAAAGAGCTGTTCCACTTTGCAGATAGAGTCCAACTGCTTAGATGAACATAATGGTGACCTCTAGCAACGTCAGTGTAGTGCATCCTTGCTTGCATTCTTCTTCCTTGCCTCATATCTCTCCTATCTTAGGAACATTTCCTGCAGTGGACTGAATAGGTACCAGAGCTCATTAATATTAATTAACTGACTTATCCATAGTTTCGTGACTAGGAGTCAGCGTTGTTTTCTTACTCTTATTATGCTGATGTATTGCTTAGTAATGAGTATCAGTTACACTATCCATACCTGACTCCTTAGATATACCTGAATAGGAGACATGTCTGTATAGCTCTATTTCCACAAAGGGAATTCAGGTTATCATGCACCTTAAGGAATATAAATGATGAAAGCCATTTCCTCCCCAGGGCTGGAGAAAATTGGCAAGAGAACCCAGAGACGTATGAGGACAGCTTCTACAAACGGAGCCTAGATAACGATAACTATGTTTTCACCGCGCCCTACTTTAACAGTGAGTGTCCTTTGGAATTCAGCCTTCTCAGTTCCTTTTATGTGTTAAATGATTCTTCCTAGTATCCCACCCTACAAATCAATATATTTTGTTAGCTGCCTAGAATGCTCATTATTAAGTATGTCCAAGAGACTGGATAAACAGAAAAGAAACACCCATTTAGTTAAAGAAATAGAATTCATGCACAGCAAAAGGTCACTAGCAATGCAGAGCTAGCATCTCTAGCAGACATGCATGGTAAGTAGAAACATATGGGGCTAATCCCATGTATTTCATCCACTACCTTCAAACATAGCTAATGAATGAAATTGATTGGTGTATAGTGATGAATTGCATCTTATCTTTGTTAATTGTGTAATTTGCTATCTATAAAAATGAATAATCTGTCTTTTGAATAATTTATACGGTTCCCCCCCTGGAGGGGGCTTTTCAGTTCAACCCTTCACCATCTGTATACATAGTTATTTTATTATTCACATTTTAAAAATGAGGGAACTGAAATTCTTAATGTTTCAGAGTTTGTCCACATACATGTTATCTCCTGTAAGGCAAAGCCTCTTTTGTGACCCTATGATCATTCCTTCCATTTCTCTCCAGCAGCCTCCCCAACAGTTTGAAATATCACAAAACCATGATTGGACATATGTCCATTGTAGTATGGAAGTAGATAAAATCAAGTTGAATTATTCCTGTCAGTAAATAAATAAAGTCATTCATGATTACTCAAATTTTCTTGGTATATTCAGGAAGAAAAGAGGGAGCTGAATCATTCCCTTTAAAAGTGGAATGATTCAAAGGCTCGGGAATCGTGACTCATCTAGATTAGCCTGTTTCCTTTTTTTTTTTTTTTTTTTTTTAGAAAGTGGACCTGGTGCATATGAATCTGGAATTATGGTAAGCAAAGCTGTAGAACTGTATATCCAAGGAAAACTTCTTAAGCCTGCAGGTAAGCACCTACATTATGTGTACATGTGTGCAAGGTTAAGCAAGACACTTGTATTTCATCATAAACTGGAGTCATTTATTGGGAAGATCAAAGTTTTAAATCTGGGATTGATCCAACAGTGTTAATCTTGTCCTATTTTCAAACACATGAAATATTTGTGCCAATGCTGTACATATTTATAATCATTTAAACATGAAATTAGTCTGACATATCTGTATACTAGACTACTCTGTAGCTGCTGAAAAGATTTAGGGCTGGATCTAAGTGAAATGTTCAAGAATTTGGAAAAGAAAATTAAATCAACCAAGCAAACAAAAACTTAGACCAGTACAAATGAGAACTAGAAATGAGCTGTAGTGAATGGATACGATAAAGTCTAGCACGGTGGAGATTTTCATCGTAGGACTCAGCATTGTCTGCTGATATTTTAGAGAGACCAGACGGGCGAGAGGGAGCTGATTGTCTGCTCCTAGGAACCATGGTACTCCGCCAGTGGTTCAGCTCCCAGGAATCACTGTTGGTAACTAGTTCACTCACCTTTCCCTCGATTGCTAATTTACTTACTACTTATTCTCTCAGCTGCTCACTCTTCCCCTCCTCGCTCTCAGTATCTCATACACTCATCTATCCACTCTTCCAACAAATGTTCCTTAAGAGACTAATGTTTGAACTGGTAGGGTGAAAGTAACCTTTTATATGTACTGCTCAGATCATCTCTACTTTTCAGATCAGCATTCACATTAGTTTTAGGTAATACTATTAATTAATTGGACAGACAGGTGGTGATTATTTTAAATTTTTTCTTCTAATGTAATGCATGGTAGTGGTCTTCAACCATCCTAAGGCTGCAACCCCTTAATACAGCTCCTCATGTTTAGTGAAACCAATCATAAAATTACATCTATTTCTACTTCATAGCTGTAGTTTTGCTACTGTTATGAACTGTAATGTAAATTGTTTGGAGATAAAGGTTGGCCCAGAGGTCAGGGCCACAGGTTGAAGCCACTTGTTTATGACTTAAAGACTACAAGCATTATTTTTAAAGACACTGAAAACTGAGTCTTTGTAAAAAAAAAAAAAAAAAGAAAGAAGAAAGAAAAGAAAGAAAGAAAAAGAAAAAAAGAACAAAAGACAAAAACTTATATTGAATGCAGGTTTATTGGCTAGTTTATAAATTGTGTAAACTGTTACATTGAAAAGATGCTATTATAGCAATTATGACTTGAAATTAACTTATGTTACTTTTTCAGTTGTAGGAATTAAAATTGATGTAAATTCCTGGATAGAAAATTTTACCAAAACTTCAATCAGGGATCCGGTAAGATTTTTTTCTAAGTTATTAAAATACGATTAATACTATCAATGTTCACATAAGTAAATATGATCCTTGTGTAGGGGCAAAGTAAATTTCCAGTGTCACTCCACTTAAGTAAAAATATGAATTCCTGTTTTCAGTGTTTGACAACTCGAAATGCTCATACAGATACATATTGATATTTCCTGGTTTTCAAATGGAACTAGTATCTTTTCTCAAATAAACTATGATTATTAAATTTACTTAGATTAGCTAAAATTATTCAAGGCTGTTGCATTTAAGAAGTAGCTACTAAATTTAACTGGTTTTAAAATGTAAAATGATTTTATTTATTTATTTATTTATTTTAGTGCGCTGGTCCAGTTTGTGACTGCAAAAGAAACAGTGATGTAAGAAAACTTTTAAAATACATTTGACTGTAGATATTTGTTTGTCTTGACTGCTGAATAACAGACATGTAATGATTTAAAAGATCCTGGGAATTTGTTTTTGTCTAATGCTAATAAATTCTATAGAAACTGATTTATATGGATACCTTCAATGCTTCTTCAGAAAATGTGTCTATCTCAAGGGAAGAAGAGCCATGTCCGTGTGGACCACAGTGTGCTCAGTATTGGGAAAGTAGAGCCTTTTGAACATCTTCAACTTTGTTTGTTCTTCAGGAAGGTTCTTAGAAAAGCATCCTATTGGTCTTGATAGCAGTCTGCATTGGGGGAATGAAGTAAATGCGTATGATATGCTTTCAAGTATCTGTGTCCTCTGTGAAATGATGGAGCAGCATGATCACCTTCCTAAACACCTGTTGCCTCCTTCCCATAGGTAATGGACTGTGTCATTCTAGATGATGGCGGATTTCTTCTCATGGCCAATCACGATGATTACACTAATCAGGTATGAAGTGCAGTTTCCAAAGTGACTTTCTATGATGCAAGTTGAAAAGCCCCATAGGTTTTTTTAGAAACTGATGACTTGTTTCATTTTCATCACAAAGTAGATCTTCAAGAGATTAATATAATATCAACCAATGCCCTCTAAATAGTCAATCTAGCTCTCCTCTGGTAATTGACTTTACTTTTAGATAACAGGAGTCACCATTAAAGTAGGTAGTTGAGGATTTTAAAATAAAATGAACTTGCCTTCATTCTTTCAACAATTCAGAAATTTGTTAAAGAATTCAGAAAATTGTTTAAAAAATACAATCAGTTGGTAATGTCTTAAGTCATCATATGGCCAGGTGCAATTTCTAGATTAAAATTTGCAAATTGGTCATAAAACACTATGGACTCTGGCTTTACATCTTAAGGGGTTCTGTTTATATGAAGAGCTCCCAGATCGAGCCCTTTGTCTGACTAAAGATGGCTTCTCTGCCAAAGCTAGGAGTTTATGGTTATTCCTTTCTCTGAGGCTCCCAAATCAGGGCACAGACCACTGAGTGAGTTTTCAGTTTTACCCACCCTCATGTAGAGAACTCTTCATTTCTTCTGTGATGTTTACTGAAAGCTATGGGGTATAAGATGTTTTTGTACATGGTTATTACTATAAGTCAAGCCAATTCAAGTACCTACCATCTTAGTTACTTTGTGTGGAAAGAGAACCAAAATGTACCCTTTGTTGATTTCTAACATATAATTAAACATTATTAACTTTCATTATCTCTTGGCATTTTTACCCAAGGATCTGAAACTGTTACCCTCATTTCCTGCTTCTAACCCCATTCTCTTCACCAGAGGACATCTAGTTGTGACCTCTTATGCTTAGGGGTGGGTTGGGTGTCCATTCCTCCCACAAACATAATTCTCCAGTAGAGCCCCTGAATAAGGAGCGTCCCTAACTTAATCTTGATTCTTGAACATTGGCAGAGGCAGGTTGTCATTTGCTTAAATTACAAATTGGTTTTCCATTTCAGTTTCTTATACTGTGGTTTTTCCCCCACTGTATAGTGCAGGGATTGAGGCCATTTTAAAATTGAAATATCAAATATTTCTTTCTTTTCCAGATTGGACGTTTTTTTGGAGAGATTGACCCGAGCATGATGAGACACCTGGTCAATATATCACTTTATGCATTCAATAAATCATATGACTATCAGTCAGTGTGCGATCCAGGGGCAGCACCAAAGCAAGGGGCAGGACATCGTTCAGCATATGTGGTCAGTAAAGCCCGCAGTTGAACCATCTCCTCTCATGAGGGCACTTACACCAGTGCAGAGCAATGTAATGAACTCTTGATATAAATTTTCTATCTCTTAGCCATCGATTGCAGACATACTACAGATTGGCTGGTGGGCCACCGCTGCTGCCTGGTAAGTCAAGTGTTTATTTTCTTATCAAGGAAAGAAAAATGTCATTAAAATATGTATTTTTGACAGGTGAGTTGTGTTGTGGGTATCATTACTTCCTTTCTGTGAACATGTTAGAAATATTAGTTATTTCTAAATGATCATGTTAAACACACTTTTCCACTTTTTAATATGAAAATACGATCAGTTCAAGAAAATTTTACCCTCCTCAGAGATATTTTAAGTTAACATTTGTTCTTGGAGATTTCTTATATGTATGGAATGCATTTTGAGTCCACCATGTTTTATTTCCCTTCCACCCCTATGAGCCTATCCTCCTCCCTACAAATCACTTAGCCATCTTACCACCATTTTGTTTGTGGTCCACTGAGTTCACCAAGGCCATCTGAGAGCTCATGAGGGATGGAACTATCCAGTAGCCCCTGATGAGCTTGCCAGTGGGTACACATCAGAAGATCATGACACTCCTTCTCCCATAATCTGTCTGCAACCACTACTTCAGTATGCATAGTTGGAACCCCCAAATCCCTCCTTTAACCTAACTAGTTTCCAGCAGGTCCAGTCTTTTGCAGGCCCTGTGTAGGCACCACAGTTACAGTGAGCTTGTGTTTGCCATGACTATGCCAGGCCCAAGAGACAGCACATTGTAGAACTTCTTTCTGTTTTCCAGCTGTTAGCTTCTCTCAGTCCCCTCTTCCATGGTATTTCCTAAGCTCAAAAGAGGGTAATATAATAGCCTGTGTAGCACCTTGAGTGTTTAGCAGTCACTATAATTCATGGTAAAGAGGAGTAGCATTATAATTAAGGCTGAGAACAAAAATTGTCTGTGAATATAAACACAGATGCCAAGAAGGGTTTGCCCGCATGTGAATTTAGCTACACAACAGTAAGAAAATTTCCCCAGGGTTTATATTCTCTCTGGCCATGGGTTTTTGACTGGATTATTTTGTGATCCAGCTAGAACTCTCAATTTGTGTCTTTGAATATTAAAATTAATCCTTAAATATTAAAAGTATTTCTCTATAAGACATGATAATTTTGTTTAGTATGCAAATAAGATCATGTTCATCCATTCAAAGATGGTAACAAATTTTCTACCTTTGCCATTAATACAATATGGGCAGAGTGTCAGCAGCCTCATGTTCAAGTGATTCGTGTTCATCCAGTGGGTGACTCTCTCCATCCACCTCGCTTCTACCTGTGAAGCTCAAACATATAACCTGCTGAGAGACGATCAGAGTGTGAAACTCTGCAAGAGTGTGGAAATCACATTCTATCACCCAAGTCACTCAGCCTCCTCTTGTGTGTAGAGTCCCTTCTCTCCTTCCTTCTCCCTCTGCTTCTTTCCTGTCTGCCCTGTCGTTTTGGGTTTATACCTCATGCTACTGCACTGGTTCAGCCTTATTCCATGTTTATTAATCTATAATATCCATTGAGTATTAAGCATTTGAGTGATAAAATCAAGTTTATATCATTTTTAATAAAATAACAAAAATATTTCAATTTTTAAAAATCCCATTTTTAAAAAATGTTTATGACAATATGATAGTGCTATTTGCATGTTAATATAAGTAAATATTCCTTATATTATAATAATCCTACAATACTTGCCGTTGTTTCAATTTCTGGCTAGAATCTCTCTGTTCCTGCCCCTTAACTAAATTCAGTTCCAGGATATGATGTAGAAAAACTTGATTCACTTACCATTTATTATAAAATTAAAATATGTTGCATTTCTAAATACAACTTTATGTATGCCACGTTACAGGTTAAGCTCAAGCCTGAAGTTCAGATTATAGAGTTTTAATAACTAAAATAAAAAGAAAATTCAGGATATAAAAATTCATGGACCAAATGTAGACATTCTTCCCCATAGAGTCAACGCTTCTGCACTTTATATTACTTACTAGGTTTCTTCACTCTTGTACATCCCTCCTTTGGTCCCAAAACTTTTGACTTAATGAATTTATGAATCTTTTGCTTATTAGAGTCAAAGCTATAACAACTTTTGCAATTCAAGAATTATGCAAAATGTCTTAAAGTTTCTATTAAACTTTTATTATTTTATTATTTTCTAAAAATGATAAAATGAGGTATGTATATATTTGTGCATGCAAAACTGCCCAGTATCTTCATGTAAAATATTGTAAAGGTGAACTTCTACGTGTTTCTCAATTATTCATTTAAAATTTCAGGTCTATTCTCCAGCAGCTGCTCTTGAGTTTGACATTTCCACGGCTCCTTGAGGCAGGTATGTCAATGAGCAGAGAAGAGAGAGAGAGAGAGAGAGAGAGAGAGAGAGAGAGAGAGAGCATATATGTATGTGTGCACACACATGTGCAATTTGAGTAAACGAGAGACAGAGATCATCAAACTGATAATTTTGATACGCTGAAACTTTTATTTTCCTATGATTTACAAAGTTTTGTGTTCACACTGACCTGAAATTTCCTGCCGAAATATGAATTTCGAACTCCAAACCTTTGCAGGCACTCTTAATGACAGCCGGGCAGTCACTCAATAGAAACCAACCTACCATAAAATGTCTGTGCATTCACTTCGCCCCTGTGAGTAGTGATTCCAGGAAGCTCAGTGTCTCCTGGTGGTGATGGTCTTTGTTTTGGCTCCCACAGTTGAGATGGAGGAAGATGACTTCTCAGCCACCCTGTCTAAGCAGAGCTGCATCACAGAACAAACACAGTACTTCTTCAAGAACGATACTAAATCCTTCAGTGGCTTATTGGACTGTGGAAACTGTTCCAGGTACTCTGGGTCTTTGTGTGAAGTAGTCCTTGTTTACTAAGGACAGCATTCAGGCCTGTCATAATCACAGAATGTAAGGAAGATGCTCAGTGAAGTCAAAGATGAGTAGTTGTTTTAAGCTAAAAATCTCGGAATACTTGGGTTTTTATAGGTCTCGTAAGTCTTGATAGCCTGTAATTGTTTTAGCTACAGTTAAACGGTAGAGCCTCTGATTCTAGGCAGAATGGAGAAAATTGAATGCATTTTTATGAACAAGATCAATATTAGAAATTTTATAATATAGATTTTACTTATGATAATAATTTCAATCAAATAACACTTCTTTCATGTGCGATAATTAAGGATTGTAAAAAGTTAGGGGCATCATTGTTTCTATGTTTACTCTTCTCTGATGTGAAGAATTGAATGTTACTTTTGATTTGAAATTGAAGTCTCTGAAGAACATATCTCCAAAGGTCATGATTAATGTTAGCATTCATAAAACATTTTTAAAATATTTTGGAAGATAGAGAAAATGCACTTGTCTATGATGGGATAGAAGAGAAAGACAAAATGGAGGTTTTAGAAGGTCTGAGGAAACGGCTAATCTAGGTTATGGGGTCCCTGAGCCACAGTTCACAAAATATGGAGAGGTACTTTAGAGATGGATGGCAAGTCTTTCCAGAAGAATGTTAACAGAGAAAAGATACCGGAGGAGGTAAGGTAAGCCACGATTCTGAAAGTACCAGGATAGGTGTTGCAAGTTGAAAAAGTTAGTCTATAACAATTACAATAATTACTCTTTTTACCCAAGGACCTAACCAATAGACATGGTGAGTGGGTTTGTGACTTGATTGTGTAAACTATGTTTTCAAGGAGGCAGAGTTTTTGAAGAGGAATATAAAGGGAGCTACTCTGGATAAAGATCACTTTATTTAAAATTGAGTCTACAGGGCTTTCAAATTTAGAAAATTGTGCAGCAGCACAGACCGTCTGCTTCTAGGACACTCACACAGCACTGTGACTTTGTACCACTTGTCCAGTAAAGGGAGTGTATGCATGCAGAACCAGGAAGGCAGAGACTCATCTCACAGACCACTTAAGCACAATGTCACTAGAGTTATTCTGTGTTGTTTCCCCAGTTAAAAGGAAAAGTCGGTAAAATTCCTCTGCTTTTAAAGAAGGTAAAAAAAAAAACATCAGGTCATATATTTATATTTTCATATTGACTTCAAAGGAAAATGTAACAACTCAAATAACACTGGGCATATAGCTAAAAGCCCGGCTGCATATCTGAGCTCGGAAAAGTGCATTTCTAAGTAGGGGCACCTATTTACATTTTAATTAAAGTATTATATCACATTTTCAAAACCTTGGCTTTTTTTTTTTTTTTTTTTTTACTATATTGGGTAAGCAAAAACCATTTATCCCCTCAGAGAAGGCGTGCTAGGAACGTTGATCTGCACTTTATTGTGAACTTAGTGTGGTAATGTGCTCTGTCCCCTCTTTTTCTACTTTGGCTACTTGCAAAGTAAAGGATTGTTGATAATATTGCCAGTGATAAATGTCACCATTTCCTAAAAATTGAAATTTAAGTACTTTTAGGTATTTGGACCGTAACTAAATAGTACTACTTTCGTAATTAGGACTAACAACTTGAAATGTTTTTATACAAGATATTTTTGATATGACCTTAATTTTTAAAATATTTTTGAGAGGGGGTAACGTGTTTGTGTTAATACAATGTGTAAAAACATGGTGATCTTCGATTTACACTTGTGTGTGTGTGTTTATTTTTCCTGGATGGTGATTCATTTTTCAATAAATTATTTTATCTTTCTTTACAGTAAGTAAGAATCTTAGAATGATTTCCATTCTATTTCCGAAAGATAGTTTCCCCTTGATGAGCTACTCTAATGTGTACTTTGCAGGATCTTTCATGTAGAAAAACTTATGAACACCAACTTAGTATTCATAATGGTGGAGAGCAAAGGGACATGTCCATGTGACACGCGGCTGCTCATGCAAGCGGAACAGACGTGTATCCTTTGACACTGGAGTTGTTTGGGACAGACCACCTTACAACAATGAATATTTAAGTCTGCCACCCTGTTCATGATTATATAGAGAAAAATATTGCAGGACTAAATTTTGGTTTGAAGGACAGAACTGACCACATTATTCGGGAACTATGGGAAAATTTAATTGGGACATTTTTTACTCCCTCAGTCCCTCATAATTGAGCTGGTTCTGTTGGGTGCAAGCATCGGCATAGGTAGTTTTGATTGATTTCAGATATAAATATATGTCATTGCACTTTTGAACCGTGTGGAGAAGAAGTTACACCTGTTCCTTGACAAGCCTCCTTAGCTGATGGTCCGGATCCCTGTGAAATGGTTAAGAAACCCAGGTACCGAAAAGGACCAGATGTCTGCTTTGATAACAATGTGCTGGTAAGGGTTCTTAATGCATTAAAGTCTTAACTACTACTCATCCTCCAGCAGGAGTCTAGGAGATATGTTTTTGTTTAATGTGTCCCTAGTAGATTTTATAGTTAACATAAAGGTAGGGGTTGCTTCTTCTGTCTTTCCTACTATGGTACTTTGAAACACAATTCCAATAAACTTTTTTAATAGTGTATACCATTATATTTGAGACATAATAATAATAACCTGTAGAAACTTAATCACTGAAAATATGTTGCCTACCCTAATTTACATTCCAATTCTGAATGTATGTTATTTGTATTTTAATTAGTATGTATTTAGTCATCATCTAATTAAAAACTTGTTATAAGTAATTATCCAATTATTTTGTTCGACTTTCTCCTATATCAGCCTTTTCTTTTTAAGAAACTTTATTGATTTTATGTGTATGGATGTTTTGTGCATATATAATCTGTGCACCACATTTGTGCCTAATGCCCAAGGAGGCCACAAGACAGCAGGGAGCCCTTGGGACTAGAATTCCATCTGGTTGTGAGCCAGCCCAGGAGCACTGGGAAACCAATCCAGATCCCAATCTTTCTTTTTTAAAAAAAATTATTTAATTATTTAAATCAAATCATAATTTACTTATTCACGACAGGGGTTATAAACACAAAAAGGCAGGATGTGGGGAAGAGGATGACACCGGAGCATAGGTGTTCAGGGAGAGTACAGATACCTTTCAGAACAGGGTATCAGCTGGGTGAAGGTTCAGGGGACAGGTCACTATGACTCTGCCTATGATTCACTTGTCCTTATCTAAGTTGGTACTGTCCACCGAGGCTACCTATTTACAAGATCTATGAGGTATCAGGCTGGTAAATTTCCACAAAAGCTGCCTGTTTACAATAGCTTATAGCCATCTGTTTCAGTGTTTTCCCACAGAGACCCAAGACTTTGTGTTAGCATGCATGTATGCCAGGCCTATGGCTGATTGTAGGCCTTCAGTGTATAAGCAGGGCTGCCCCTAACATCTCCTCCCTTCTCTAAGTATAGAAGGGCCTTGGCGATTCTATACTGGAGGTAGTTTCTAGGTTAGGGATGTGGTCCTGTGTCTGTAGCACTTTAAGATCTAGGCAGACTGCACTACCAGCCCCGCCCAGGTTCCCTTGGACCTGTGGAAGATACATACACACATTAGCTTATTTAATGGCTCAATTAATGGCCTGGCTCTTCTAAGCCTTCCTCGGCTATCACGCCCTTCTTTTTCACTCCCAGTTCAGCACCCTAAATCTGCCCTCAACTTTAACGGCTCAGGTACCTTTAGTCCTAGCTCAGCCCCCTCAGCTTAGTTGCATTTATGATCTTCCGTTTGCTACCCCAGGCCCAGTCAGGAAGCAGCGATAGCTACTCTGCATGGCTGGGGCTCTTTCTCAATCTGCAGCAGGGTAAATCCTTTCCTCTCTCCTGTGTCTGCGAGCCTGCCTAAAGGGGTGGGGGCTGGGGGGTTAGGGAGAACGACTGGAAGTCCTGCCTATTCCTCCCAGCCATTAGCTTGCTAGCCTCTTTATTGATCTATCATCAAGAAGCAGTTGGGGAACAGGAGCTTCATTGTTCACACACAGTTTCCCAATCAAAGCATCAGAACCACCCCTACATGTGTCCACTTCTCCTTCAGCTCTGGGACCCCAGCTGGTGTGCCATGCAGGCCTTATTCACGCTGCAAGAGGCTCTGTAAGCTATTATCCCACTATTTGGTTCTACTTTCTGTATACCATTTCTAATTCTGTCACATATTAGATTTTTATTATGTCCCTCAATTGTATTAATTTTTTAATCTTAAAATAGAGGATTAAACCTAATGTATAGAGTTTATGATGATTACATTTTCTAAAATTTATTTTGACTTACTGTTTTGTACTCATAAATATACATATATTCAGCTAGATCAAATGTATAATATATATATACACATGTACATATGTACAATGTGTATATTATATATGCAGTGTATTGTATGTATACTGTATATGCAATGTCTTTGCTTCTAAAATTAATCAACTTTATTCACAGATGATTATAGTAGAAATATTCCTGTTCCTATTTATTTTTTACTACTTTCAATGTACTACTACCCAGGTCTCTGATTTTTCTGTTTTTTTTTTCATTCATTTGCTTACATACCCCAATGAATATTCAAACAAAACAAAGCATTATCTTCTTGTAATTGGTATTTTAAAGACACGTCAGAACATTCAGTGATAAATGTGTATTTTCACAGATGTTTTACTTAAAATATAGCAATATCAGTCTCAGAAATAGTAACATGTTTTCATAGTAATATATTATGCCAATAGGTATGTGAATTAAAAACAAAACATTGTTCTAAAACTACAAGTAGGAGTAGAGGAGATGGACCAGGAGCTTAAATCTGAGGAGCTGAATTTGAATTGTCTACAACCTCATAAAAGCCTAGACATGGTTTCTGGTGCCTGGGTGTCTAGAATGTCAACATTTGGGAGTAAAGATGGGCAGAACCCCAGACTCACTGGCCAGCCAACCTTGCCAATCCTATAATTTGCTAGTTCAGTGAGAGTCACTGTCTCAAGGAAATAAGCAGAGAATGACAGATGAAGGCACAGGTTGCTCTACTCTCCTGTTAACATTCATTGTTACATTCACATGCTAAATTAGACAGATGATAGATAGATAGATAGATAGATAGATAGATAGATAATTAGATAGATAGATAGATAGATAGATAGATAGATAGATAGATAGATAGATGATAGATAAAATTATTAGTGGGGTTAGATCTAAAATTGTAAGATATGGAAACCATACCTCTTTAAGAATAATTGCTCTTTTGTCTTTAAAAGTGATTCAAAATTAAAACTAAGTACTTTTATTAAAAATTACCAAATAAGACTTTGGCACACAGAAATGAGGATGCCTGCCATTCTCTCTACTATTAATTCTACCTTTCATGTTTTCTAGAGGCCTGCTCATGTCAAACCGTTTCTCAAAGAGCTGTTTAGGGGCCCCAGAATACTGTCACTCATTACAGATAATTCGCTCATCAACTACCTGTTCTCATCAACAGAGATTAAAGTCATAAAGATGAATTTACAACCTGATGTAAAAGTCCTGTCTTAACTAGACAGTAATCTTTTGATCAAGACACTAAACCCATTTGATTGAGACACAGTTTAAAACAATTTGAATGCATCAGCTATTTTGGCATGTGTGTGAAAGTATGTCTCTTGCCATAATGATCCCTCCTGAGTATAGCTTGGTGAACCAATGGGATTATTGCAGTTATTGACAGGAGTGTAGAAAACACATGTCCAACTTCCAAAAACCTCTTGTTCCTAACAATTGTTAACCGATGCTCCAGGAAAAGAAGGGTTCCATGTGCTTCCTCAGTCCCCTCTCCTCCATCCAGAGAAAAGTTAATGAGAACATATGAGAGTTCTGGGTTGTGGCCATAGATGCTCTGAGTCAAGGAGGCACTTGTCATGTCTAACATAGATGACACGATCACACAATGCATAAGTTAATGAAGTTAGAATTAAAGAAAAATATTCTTTAAAAATTAAGAAAACCAATGAATGTATTAGGTATATATTCCACTAAAAGGGTAATTTTGAAGAATCTACATTAAAATATAGATTTACCTAAATTTAAACGTTAACCATTATTCTTGGATGTAGTCATCAGTTATATGTTGTCTGAAGGAAATAGCACAGTTATAATTCGGAAAAACAAATTGACAACAACATAATACTCTTAGAATATTTTTTTTTTAGAAAAGCATATTACTAAATTATCTAAATTTTCTTTAAATTATTGTGATCTTTGGGCAATTAATTGTCCCATGTTCTAGTTGGGGAGAAAGAAGTATACTAATACTTGTTTCATCCCATCAGCCAGAAGAGACATTAGCTATTTGTATGGGTGGTATTATAAAGCGAGCCTTAAATGACATCACATGAATGCATCTGTGAACTGTAAACGTTTTGGATACTTCTCCTTTAATTAGTGATGTAAAGGGAGAACAAAAACAATTCCCAGTTGATGTTTTTAATAATAGGCTCTTGAGAGGTGGACCATTAGGCAGTCTCACAAAAGCATGTTGCATATCAAAATAAATATGTACAATATTGTCACCCAGGATTTTATGACTTTAATAATAAGGTAAAATATAAACAACTGTCTGTAACTCCAGTTCCAGGGATCTAACATCCTCACATGGGCACACATGCTGGCAAAACACCAATGCGCAAAAAATGAAAATAAATAATTCAAAAAATATATTTTTAGAAAAAGTGACAAGAAGAAACTAAACTTTGGGATAGCTCATTATTTAGAGATTCTGAAGGGAAATAGGTTCCTTCAAGGAGAGTAGGAGAAGACCAAACATGTTTCCAGAAAAACTGGAGGCGTGTTAGCCACAGGAACATTTCTTATAGCATTGGGTTCCCCTGAGATGCCAATAAGGTAAGAACTGATTGTCTAACCAGTTAACTAATCAGAATTATCTTACAACTCTTTACATTTAATGTTTTCCTCCATACATTACTGTCTTGGTACATTACTGTCCACTTTGTGGCCTAGAGAGTAGCTATGATGTTACTGCAAGCACAAATCAAGGAAGAAATGCTATTTACTCAGCTGCAAGTAGAAAGTTTGTCTCTGGCAGGGAAGTAATCAGATCGTCCCCAGTCTTAAGACTTTAGACTCTGTAATAGTGTTCTACAAAGAACACCTAAATTTATTTATCTAACCTATTTCAATCCATGGAACATGAACCTTGGAACAATGAATTCTTTTTTGGTTTTGTTGTTTTGTTTTGCTTATGAGGAAGGGTTTCATAGCCCTGGATGTCCTGAAACTCAGTCTGTAGATCAAGCTTGTCTTGAACTCAAAGATTCACCTACATCTGCTTCACCAGTGCTGGGATTAAAGGCGGGAGGCACTACTGCTGGCTTGGATCAATAAATTCTAAAAGATGTTTATGAGAATGAGTGAACATGACTCTTTATTAAATTCAGTACAGTGGGAGGAATGTTAAACTGGGGAAAATGTTGTAGAATATGGAACCTGGAAAGGAAAGGTAAAGAATGACTGGGATTTTAGGGATCCAATTGAGCCACGACTGCACTGTGTAGAATCCAGTAGGTACGTTCTAGGCACTTACTGGGGCACTGCATGGCTCGGTGTATAAGTGTGACATCTTTTCAGCTTACTTCTTTGTTTGGACTATATGTTTTCAAAATTTCCATGAATTGTTTCAATGTCAAAGATGTTATTTTTCATTTTACTAAAATTCCTAAAGTCAGGGTGCTCCATGCAGCATATAAATTCACCTCTCAATGTCAGAAACATGGAAAATAGATTTTTATTTCTTGTTTTTATCAGTATAAAAGATTCTTTTTATCATGGCAGTGAAGTTTTCAATTAGTAATTTGTTTATCCAAAAAATTCATTATTATTATCATTATTATTATTATTATTATTATTATTAGCTTTCTTCAGCCTTAGCAGAATTTCAAACATTTGCAAATGGTGCCAGGGAGGAGACCACCATAAAGCAATTTCTGCACAGTGAAATCAAGGTCAATATTGCTTCAGTCTCATGTAGAACAATTTTACCAGGTGGACTAAATATGAAGTAATCTGAAAGCTGCTTTGTTCCAGGTTTATTCCAGATAGTTATACTATTTATTTGTTCTCATTCCTAACAGGAGGATTATACCGACTGTGGTGGTGTTTCTGGATTAAATCCTTCCTTATGGTCAATCTTTGGACTCCAATTTATACTCCTTTGGCTGGTATCTGGCAGCAGACACTACCTATTGTGACCTTCTAAACCCCAGATCTGCAACTAAATTCCAAGCCCTGCCAAAACATGAGCTCTCAGTTACATTAAACTAGAGTCCGTTGAAGAAGTGATACAGAGCCTTAGCTGGGCCTGTACCTTGAGGAACTGTAAGACTTAGATTCTTGACCATCGCTGGCTGCATGTCAGGGTGTTGGAAACTGAAACTTGTGTGAATATGCTGCATCATCTATGTCTAACATCAAAGCAAAACTCTACTTGTTCTCTGTGGGAGGTTTGGGAGTTCACTGTTGCACTGTTGGAGATTACGTGTAAAAGGTTCCCCCAGGTAGGCCTTATGAAAAGAAGTGGTCTTGACTTTGACCTAGCATTTCAACTTGCTGCAGTTTTACCAAGAAGAAGAGAAAAAGAAAACCCTAGTGACGGCCAATGATATTTTTGCCTTCACTTATTTGCTGTTCAAAAGTAATTCCTGCTGTGAGTAGTTATTAAACAGAGAGAGGGAGGGAGAAAATACATTGGTTTAAACTGATGAAATACAAACTAATGGCTAATTTTCTACCAAAAAAATTGCCATGAATAAAATGCCTTATAAAAGAATGACTTCTCTGCCAAAAAACAAAACAAAACTAAACCACAACTGTGACCAGTTGAATTTGGGTAAGGTATGAAGTGCTGGTTTGAAACCAAGGAAGAAGGGAAAGAGCTAAAGGTGCTTGTGGGTGAAATTGGAACTCATGATACATTTCCTCATAAATGTAAGCCCTTAACTGCGTGATGTAATGTCCCTTTTGTTCACAGTAAAGTCATGTAGTGCTAGCCAGATATTTAACACGCTCTAAGAGAAGCTTGTTGGGGGGAGGGGAAATGTTTTCCTTGTGGTTAATGAACTTGGGTTGCCAAGGGTATTTTGCATGATGCTGCTGCTATTTTAACTTTCTGGTTTGTTTTTCTTCTTACTGTAGAGTATAGTCCATTGACGAGTTAACTGGGTGACATTATTGTCATGTAAGAATCTGAATCTTGCAGTGTACATGCACTTAAGTCATCCTTACCATGTTGTTAAACTACTCTGAATATACTGTGCAATGTAAATGCCGAACGGCTGGGTTAGGCAGACGGCGAAATGAGAATTCATGGATTTTATACAGACTCATGCTTTTGCCTGAAAAACCTATGTACAGATATTTTAAGTACATAAATCAGATTTAACACATTTATTTTTTGAAAGGTACATATACGTTCTCAATGAAGATTTATCCTAGGTTTCCTCTTTGTTCGTTTCAATAGTAGCATGTACAATCTAGAAACTGCTGCTCTTGCTGCTTCTGTCCCTCCAT
The DNA here is from genome assembly GCA_021653895.1 of Mastomys natalensis. NCBI lineage: Eukaryota > Metazoa > Chordata > Mammalia > Rodentia > Muridae > Mastomys > Mastomys natalensis. The sequence goes on along the minus strand of JAJTUV010001596.1, from coordinate 30,236 downwards.
TTTGGTATGATCATATGACCAAATTTCCAACACAACTTAATGAGGGTTTTTACATTAACCGGAACAAATAGGAAACCTTGAATCTATGTATATGCACATGAACACTTGATTGTGAATAATAAAATTTGTTTTTATACAGCCTCCTTGGTGAAAAGCATTAGTGTAGTAGATCAGAAATTCCATTTTAGATTAATATGTTAGCAAAACTTTATTTATGCCTCTAAAAATTATTTTCAGGAATAAACAGTATTTGAAGAGTGGGTAAAAACAATGAATGTGTCTAGGGAGAGTAATTTTACTGTAAGCTGAAAGTATACATATATTTTTTATGGTAAATGAAATTTTCTTTTCTTTTTAGTTAAACATGCCAAGTATTGGTGTGTGCATATGCTGGAATTTTCATATATATATCATTTTTCCCTCTGAGTTATTTACATTCTCCAGCATACTTTAATATGCTCCACATATCAACATTACAGTCAACCCTTTAACATAGTTTATTGTTTTGTTTATAGCTTTGCATCTACTGTAACCCCTTCCTACCACCATGCTATCCTAAGTTACATTCGTGTACATTTTGTAAGTTAATATCTTGCTTTAACTCAAAAGGGAGGGAAGGGCAATCGGCGTCACTCTGCCAACAATTGTCCTAAGAAATGACATCAGTCACCACTTCTAATACGTTGTCATTTTTTAATCTATTCATAACTGCTGTTCACATTTTAGAAAAGAAGGTGGTGTAAAGGTAGAGGAAATATGTTTAAGTCATGCTGTTTGTTTATTACTTCAAACGTATTATTACCTTTAGCTGGCTATTGTAAATCCTGCACGTGGTGGAGAAGGGAACTGCTAGTTTGTCCATAGAAGTGATACACATAAAAAACATGGAATTGCTTCTGGCAAACAACAAGCTACCTTAAATTATGTTTAAATTGTATTGACTATGTATTTCATGGCTAATGTCACTTACAGAGTGTATTAACACCAATGAAATTATTGTTGTATGAATCACTGTTGAACGTGGCATCACTTGGCGAGCCCTGTTTGGTTTGAGTTCTACATCATTACAACTATATACATGGTAACAAATTGATCACAAACACACCCTCTGACTAAAATTTGCTTTCATGACAGATATGAATATTTGTGTTTTCACATATTTTTTTAATGACAGTAACACTCATCCCACCAAATTTACTATATTAAATTACACATTTTTCTGCAAATTCTGTTGACAAAAAAATAGTATAGTTTGTTATTTCCAGAAATAAACCTATATAAATGATGATTTTAAAAAGCTTTTAAACTGTTTTTACTTATTTAATTGTTGCTCTACTCATGTAGCTCACTGCACTTTGTCACGTAAACAAAGTCAAAACAAGTCCTGCATTGGTGTTGAGTAGCAGAAAAGAATTTTTGCATAAATGGTTTCATCTTTTCTTCATTTGAACAACCAGCATTACTGCCAAACACCAATCGTGGTCCATATTTGTACCAGGTTTTTAACATGACATAGTTTGCCAGTTTGATTGAAGAGATTTTTAGGTCCTGGGCCTACAAGATTTTAGTATGGTCTTTTTTCATGTTTCTAATGCTTGAAGCATTATTGCTTACCTTGGGAAACACAGCATTGCTGCCATTTGTAAGTTTTCCTATATATACTATTCCTTTTATTAACTGTAAAACTGGCCTTATGGGGTTCAAATAGGCAGTATCCCTTTTAAGTGACCTTTGCAACCCAAGTGTTACTTGCTTATTTGATGCTCTCTTGTACTTTATATCTCATTTGAACGCCTGTCTTGGAGTCACCAAAGCTTAAATTCTACATCTTAATTTAAAACTAAAGGCATAGAGTCTAACCTAGTGAGACACAATGGATTTTGTGATTTTTGTCCCACTTGCCCCAAATTCCAAATATTTTATCACTAGCTGGAACTTGCGTTGTTTACCAGGGCAGAATGTTGGTATTGTCAACATTCAGTGTACATTTCTGTAAAGAGCAAATCACTAAAACAGAACTATCAGGTGATGAAAATGTCCAGAATTTTGCAGAAATAGATAGCTGTTACCGGTGTTTTCATCTACCTTGTTTCTAGTTCACATAAAAAAGAATCATGGAAATTCCACTGAGACTCTTGGCATGCTGTCCTGTGTAGATGCCAACTGAGTTTCCAGTGTGACCCGGCAAAGCTGTCCTTTCCTTGTGCGGTGTGACTGTGGGATCATGTTTTAGGGATTCTTTTCATGAAATGCTCATTGTGCATCAAGCAAAATGCCAAGTGGCTTTTGTGAACACCAGATTTTTTTTTCCTCCCCTTATTATGTTCTCTGGACACTTTTGTGGAAATTAACTAGTCGGATGAACACATTTTGTAAAAATTTGTATAATACTGTTATAAAAATATTTATAATCCCAGAAAATGTTGTGTTAAATCTTGTGCAAAAACAGTATATTCAGAATAAAAGTTTATCATTGAAAGTCACCACGCAGTTTGGGTTTTTACCTTTTTTACAGATCCAGTTGAAGGAGATAATAATTCATCATACATATGTTTTTAAAAAAGCAGGTCTCTTGTCTGGATGAAGAGAATTCTGGATTGCAGAAATAAAATTTGGTTTCAGAAGTATGCTTTGACACTCACAGATCTCAACTCACCCATGAATACATAGATGATGATTCTTCATGTAACTGACCTTCCTTGCCTGTGCATTCTCCTCTGAGACAATTTCCTAGAGGGAGAAAACAGTGGTTCTGGATGTGTTTAAAGACCTTGGAGCAAACAACACATCTGACATGTACACATCTTTGATAGACCTTAAATATACACATTTCTCCATATTATTGGCAAATCTTAGACATGGGATTAAAATACCATGCAAAGTACTTTAAAGGGATACATATACTAATTTACTGCTTGCTTCACTTCTGTTCACCTCATGAAGTAAAGGCCTAATTGATTGTGTATGAAAGCTACTACAATATCTGTTCCCTACTTTTCTGCACTGAAGTATTGCATAAAATAGAGAAAAATAGCTCCAATGTTAAAGTTGACTGTTGTGAGTAGAGACCATGTTACCAAAAAAAAAAAAAAAATCTCACTACCATGTCTGATCAAGGCATTTTAACAGGCAAACAAGACCTACTAAAATGTATAAGGTAGATAACATTTTTTTACCATCTGGCTTCACTTGACACCAATTTATCCCCTCAGTCCATCCTTGTGCTCCCCAGGGATCCCCATTTCCTTAATCTGTCTCTGAGGTCCCTCCCCATCTTTTCCCATGAGTACCTGGCTCCCTCATTCTCTTTCACAAAGCTATTTCAATTTCTTTCTCTACAGCTTCTTCATCCTTTCTTCCTACAAATACATTTAGAATATGTCTATTTAAAACAAACACAGCAAGCATATCCCTACCACTGTCCATGAACCCAATTACTCTTTTGCTCCATAAATCTGTAATTCACTCCTTTGTCTCTTTGTTTTTGCACTGTGTAATTGGGCCCTAGAATCTTACACCTGTAAGGCAATTTATCTTTGAACTTCAGTCCATAGAATTGATGAAAATGTTGGAATGAGTTCCTAATCAATGCAAGTTTGAGTGATTTTGATTCTGAAAGTTTGGTTCTTGAAATTGTTATTCATCTTCACAGCACCTACACATTCCTATAAGCTGGTGTGCAGTTCAGTGGTCCTTATTCAGTGCAAATCTACTATTTGCTTTACATAATCACTTAAGAAGGAAATGTAATAGAACTGTCACAATAGTTTGTTTCATTCAAGTAGGTCTGTAGCAATTACAGTAAAGTCAACAAAAGCAAATGGCAGTTATCAACAGTTACATGCTTCAAATACTTCTACATTATATATATTAAAAAGACAACCTAGTCTATCTCACCAATAATGAATTTTTTAACATATTCATCTTCACTCAAGCATCTGATTATAAATTATAATTAATAAGGTACGTACTTACAAGCATTTTCAAAGTTTGGTTTGCTTCATGTGTGTGTAACTTTCATCCAAAATATTTTGCACAATCCTAACAGCTGCCCCATTTGTACTCAGCATCCCAGTGACACTTATCTTCCGTACTTTGATCAGTTGTGAATGTCTGTGTTAACCATCATCTTCACAAAGAAAATTCTCTGATTATGACTGAGATTTGTATTAACCTATGGCACGGAGATATGAATTTAGGGTATAGTTTGATATTATGTCCATTGACTATGTAGAAAATAATAGTAGTACATTTATCCATGAGGCTCATGATTTTTGAAAACATAGCTAGTAAGTCAAATTTGTAGCAGCAGGGCATGACTTTTCTCCTGTAGCATGGACCATAGATCCAAACCAAGTCTGTTGTTTACCTCCATGCTATCACGGCCCTATTGTACCCACAGGCGTGTCTCACAGTGCCTGTCATTACTGTGATTCACAGCTGAGCTGACAGCTGAGTAAGGTTCCTCATGACTTTTCCTGCAACGGTTTTCCACTACAGTGGGAAACTAACAATGGGGACCAGGCTTTCTCTTCAGTATCAATTTGATTTCTTCATGTCCTGTGACCAAAATTTATACTGTCTTCAGCAATAGAGCCTTACTGTTGAACTTCGTTAGGCAAGCAAGAACAATGGCAAAACATTTGGGAGGGTTTCTGGGAAACCCCTGACCAACAAGTCAAGAATAGTTATCCCACACCTGGCACTGGAATTTTCATTTCGCAACTGATGATTTCTGGGAAGAGTATTATTCCCTGTTTGAACTTTTTAAATATATATATATATATATTAAAAATTATATATATGGTTATAAAATATACATATATATATTTCACACACACATATATATATATAAATGGTTATGAAATATCTTTCCTTTGCCTTTAAATATCCTTGGTGTTAGTAAGACAGCATCTTCTGGACATGACAGTACAACTGCAGTCATGAATTCAAAGCTGCTGTAGTTGCCTACACAGAACTTGCTCAAGATCTAGCCAATAAATATTCTAGCATAGAGGAGGAGAGGATCAAAGCTTCCTCACCTAACTGAGGAACCACTGAAACGTTTGGCTTCTGGGTAAGACAGAGTCAGTTTTCTTTAAGGGCATTGCCTCTGGTAGATCAACCACACTCAAGTATATGGGAGCACAAACTGGATAGTAGGTTATTGAGGGGGGGAGGAGGGGGGAAGAAGAAGAGGAGGAGACAGGAATTTGGGAGGGGTTGAGGCATTAGGAAGAAGGGAAACTGTGAGGATAAATATGATGAAAATACATTATATGACATTTCTCAAAGAATTAATAAAAACCACTATTAGAAAGATCATAATATCATTTGGCTCACTTGAAATATTGTTTAGTATCTTTAAAAAAATACATCAGAGAAGAAATCCATCACTTTGTGGCACGGACAAATGGCTTAAAAGAACTTTTGTATTATGCTATACAGTGAAGTTTCCAGTAAGAAAAACTCAAGCCTCCTCAAGGGGAAACAAAAGGGACAATTAGTGGATTATAAGTTTCTGGCTACAATAGTTAAATGATCTTTCTTCACAGGTAGCACCTACAAGGAATCCTTTCTTCTCTGACACACCTTTTTTTTTTGTTAACTGAAGTAGGTGCTTTTAAGGATACTACATATAACACCATCTCAACAGGTCATTGACATAAAGAGGGAGTAAACTGAACCCAGGTGCCAATCCCAAATTCTTATATTTTAAGGGACTTCCCCTTACCAGATAGTATTCTTCCTGGTTAGTTTAAAAAGAAGTAAGATACTCCTTTGTCAAGGTATGGAATGGGTAACAATAACTTCTTCAGTCTGCAAAATAAAATTTAGCGAATTTATGTGTAGTTATTCTCTCACTCCTCTCACTTTCTTGCATTTATTATTAAATCGATATATAAAAATTCATAATCCTGCTACTCACACCTAGTGTTCATTGGTAGAGCTATCTAGTGAAGCTTGGTCAGTTGAGATCCACTGCCTATACCAAGATCCCAGTTTCATAACTTACCAGTAAAAACCATTACAGAGTTGTCATGTTAACTGAGTTATGATAATTAATATAAACTTCATAACATGGCAAGCAATGCCATCCGCTAGGCATACGGGTGTTTACTACAGTCTTCTTTCTGATATCATAGTCGTTTTATGCTGATGTTTAAAGATCCTATCCATTAACCACATTGATTTTTATTCAAAGCATTAATTTAGTCTTTTTGTTACTTAACGTTTATTAGAATATCTCTTAAATAACTAGAGAAGAAAACAGTCATGGTTTTATCATTAACTCATTTTCTTTACACCCCAATTGCAGTTCTCCCTGGTTTACCCACTCACCTCAGCTCTCCTCACCGCCATCCCTTTCTCTTAAGCAACGGGGAGGCCCCACACAGATACCAACCCATTTTGACATATTAAGTTGCAGTAGGACTAGATGCATCTCCTGTTGAGGAGCAGCCCAGTAGGGGAGACGGATCCAAAGACAGGCAGCAGAGTCAGAGATATCCCCTCTTCCTGCTGATAGTGAACATGAAGACCAAGCTGCACATATATTACATATGTGGAGGGGACCTAAGTCTGTCCCTTGCATGCTCTATGGTTGGTGGTTCAGTCTTTGTGAGTCCCTATAGGCCCAGATAAGTTGATTTTGTAGGTTTTCTTCACCCCTCTGGCTCATGCATACATACATACATATATATGTATATGTGTGTGTGTGTGTTTGTGTGTGTATATGAATATGTGTGTGTGTGTCTGTGTGTGGTTATGAGATATCTTTCTTTTGCCTTTAAAACAGTATGAGAGAAATGTTGTCACAAGTAGAAGAGTTTGAGAAAGCCAATAAACACATGCAAGGCATAAGGCATCTGAATGTAAGCCAGTATGGCTAGAGGGAAGAAATCAAAGAAGACACAGAACTTTACTCTGGATTACACGTTCTGCTTGGCATTCTGAGACCACTGACTATTTTAAAGCAGAGAACAGTAAGATTAAATATCCTAATTTGCATTTAGGATATTGTTCTGTGAAATATGGGTTATAAAAAAACACCTACATAAGAGGAAACCAATTAGGAGATTACTAAAGCTGAAGGCATTGCTTGCTGACATAGGGAGGGTAAGAAATACATAAACCTGTGAAGGTACAGCAAGAAGAGAGAGAAAAGTTAAAAGGAAAGAAATGATTCCAGGAACTTTTGTATTGGAGATTAAAATACTTTCAACATTCGGAGGTTTGCCACCAGGTTATTAGTGCAATGCTCAAAAGTAAGGGTGACTGTGGTAAGGTATAGAGTTTGTGGGCCACATCCAACAAGGAAAAAAAACGCTTCAGAAAGACTGTGAATGGCACTTGAATAGATGATGAAAATACAATGATGAGAAATAAATATAAGTGACTTTCCTGCCAAAGAATGCTTCCCTGCGTTCTCTGTGGATTGGTGAGCCCTTTGGTAGGTGCTCTCCTTTTGCTTTAAATATTGATACCCAAGCTCCACTAAAATTAGCTCATAATCCTGGATGTTTCTTGCAGCCAGTGTTCCAACTACCCGGAAGTATACTCCTTAACAACACAGATGCAGGTTGTTTCTGCATTTTTTCCTTATAAAACCCTACGTAGATGCTGGTTGTTGGTTCAGTTTTTAAAAGCATATCTTTTAAATGCACTTTCAACAAATGATGATAAAAATCACAGTCCTCTGGGATGCTATATTTTATTGTTTCGTTTATCTCTTTTCATCTAGATTATGAAACTACCCACAGCTGATAATCACTAAACATCTGGTTTATCGTGGGTCGCAATCAGGACCACCACTGAGATGATGGCTTTCATAGGACAGTCTGTTCCTGTTTCTGTTCAATAATACCAAGTACTTCACACAGCTAAGCCATGAATTTCTATTAATATCCTTGCCAACAAAATTAACTCTTGATAAATGATAGTGAAAGTTTGAAAGTCATGGAGTGATATTACTTGAAAGTCCATTTCCTTTAAATAAATAGTGACTGTTTCTCAATAAAAGAGAAAGCTAATCAAAGTCCTAAAGACTCACTTAAAAATAAACAGTTCATACTGTCTGCCTTATTTTTTCTGTTTCTTGAGACAGGGTTTCTCTGTGTAGCCCTGGCTGTCCTGGAACTCATCCTCTAGACCAAGCTGGGTTTGAACTCAGAGATCTGCCTGCCCAACTTAATCCATAGATCCTCAAAACAAACAAAAAAAATCTGATGGTAGCAAAAGAAACCATGTGACAAATAGAAATTCGGGATTCTGGCATCAGAGTTCTGAGAAGCACATTCTAGATCCCCAACAAGGACAGTTATGACAGCTGCCTCTTCTTTATCTGTCTGGTTAGTCTGCTTACTGAAGATCTGCAGAAAATAATGATAATAGGCACCAACAGTTGCTCTGACCTGTACTTCTTACCTCAGAAGAGTAATCATTTTACTGTTCCTTATTTCAGACGTAGCAGAACAAACCGATAACAAGAAAATTTCTAATGCATAGGTATTGTCATAACTTAAGACCTGACATGATCTGAGAACGGACATAACACCAGCCATAGGAATATAAAGGAAGAATGTTCTTCTGAAAGTCCTGCATGAGCCAGAATGTTCTTACTTCTACCATGAGGAACTATGTCATAAAACAGCCCAACAGTGAGACATTTTAGACAGTCAGCTGGGCTTAGTGACTGAGATGGGAAAGGGAGATGGGAAGGCAGCCTGACTTGGGTGTCTTCATCCACATGTCAGGAACAATTTTACATCTGGAGTGTAGCAGATAGGATGAGGTAATGGCAAGGTAAATGGTGCTGTGGACACTGGGAGGTCACTTGACCTCAACATACATGTTTCTCTCAAAAGATGTAACCCTTCACCCATGTTCTTAGCTCCTTTTATGAAACATTTCAGATTTTTTTCAACATTTCTCTTTCATTTGTTTTCAGACTTTTAAAATGTCAGTTCTATCTGTCTTCTGAAACTGTCTTGAAGACTTTATTTCTGCTCATTCTTAACTCAGTGTGTTAAATCACTGTGCATCTTCCCTGTTTACACACTCCAATTGAGTCCTGAGTTCATACATCTGCTTTGTTTAGGCTCTTTCATCTAACCTGTATTAAAGGCTGATATTTGAAGATTATTGTCTTTGGCTTTCTAATTTTTCTGAGGCAAAACTCTTTACCTGTCTCGTTCTATTAAAACACAAGGTCTCTTATCTCTTGTACAAGTTTGAATTGTCATCAAATAAACATATAGAGGAATCTTCCATATATATCACATTTAACGTGCCAGGAAGATAGTAGCCATCCACGTCTTCGCATATTTCCCTTTGACATTTTCATCTCAGGACCTGGTGAGAGATGTGAAGTCACCCAAACTATACAAGGTAAAATATTTAAATGTTCTTCTTATGGTGCATCTACTCATTAAATACCCTTTATTCTTCACACTCTCAGGAGTCTCATGCCACACTCTCCTTCAAAGTTTTGGCTAAATGATTTAAACAGCTCCCAGCTGATTTTCTGACTTTTTTTTTAAACCCCTTCCACTTATCCTCAGTGCTATAGCGTTTTCTAAAACTTACTTCTGGTTGCTTCTTTTCCTGTTTAACAGTCCTCAGTAGCTCCCTGTAGCCTGTGTAACTGCCTTACAAAGGCATGGGATGGCAATTAGCAACAATCCCTCACTTACATCCAAATAACAAAGGTACAATTTTTCCCCAAGCCTTCCTAAATTATATCAGGTCCTCCAGATCACATATACTGACTGGCATCTGAGCACTTAGATACATATCTCTCACCACACCTTCTAACTTCCAGTTACCTGCTTCCCTTCAGTACACAACCCAAATGCTGCCACATGCCTGGAGCTTCCTTTATTTCTTTTACTGCAAATAGTTTTGGTTTTTCTGTACAATACCTTCAGAATGGTTTACTCCTCCCAACTCCTCCTTGCCTTCCCTATTATCTAGATACACGCTCTTTCTGCGTTTCCTAAGAAAGCAAGCAGGCATCTGAGCAAAATAAAATAAGGGAAAACGAAATCAAAGAAATCAAATAGGAAAAACAACCAAACTATGAAAAGAGCCAAAGAAAAAGCACAAGAAATGAATGTGGACCCTGAGACACACCTTCACACACACACACGCCACAGCACACGCAACACACACGCACACACACACGCACACACACCGCACACACATACACACAGGAATACCATAAAAACACAAAAACATAAAATATATGTAAAAGACCTGTAAGTGTGAGAGGGGAGGTGATCAATTTAAAAAACAATACCCTGGCTTAAGACATTAAGAATCCCCAAAGATGCCATTGGGTTCATTTTGAGATGGTCATTTATCTCTGGGCCTGGGACTTACCATTAAAAGTGATTTGTTTTCTCAGCAGGACTCTTGGAAAAACTTAACTTTTCATTTGCTAGTGGCTATCAGTGGGAGACAGTTTCTGGGTTGGAGATAGGACAATGTGTCCATTTCTCCTTTCAGCTATAGGACCCCTTCTGGTGTAAACCTGTGCAAGCTCTGTGCATGCTGCCCCAGTCTCTTTGAATTCATGTGTGCCAGCCCTCGTGCATCTAGACGGCCTTGGTTCCTTGTTCCAATCTGGCTCTTACACTCTATCTTCCACAGAGTTCCTTGAGACCTGATGGTAGAAGTTTGATAGAAACATCTCTTGTAGAAATGAGTGTTTCAAGGTCTTTCACTCCCTGCATATTGTCTGGCTGTGAGTCTCTATATGTGTTCCCATCTGCTGCAGGAGGAAGCCTCTCTGAATATAGAAGAATGTCATTAGAAGTCATTTTATTTCTGTGTCCTTTAGCAGAACAGTAGTATTTGGTTGTCCCCTAGGTTTCTGCACTAGTGTATCTTACAGACAGGTTACTCTTATAGATAAAAGGATTTGTATCCAGGTTCATATTTAGCTTTCTCCTTTAGTAGTGTGCATATTGCCTTCCAGTATATGAATACTAGTCAATAAGAATGAAGGCTCTAGGTAGGCATCAGCTCAATTTCTGTTTACAATGAGTTATGTAGATGTTGTCTTCAGCAATACGGCCTTACTATCTGTTTGTGGAGAGTCATGGCCTGTTTTTTGTTTGTTTGTTGTTGTTATTGTTGTGGTTGTTTGGGTGTGGGAGGTGGTTCCCATAGGATTCCTTTGGCCAACAGTTTGATAGATGTGACATATTCCTGGTACCAGAAGCTTTATTTGGTCACTAGGGTTCTCCAATCAAGGCTCTGTCTCCTTCATTATTTGGCAATTTACATTTTTAAAAATTTGGGAAGCAGATATCTGGCAGCAGCTCTGCACCATATCCCACAAAACCCAGAAGAAGTGGCCTCTCAGGAGCTCCAAACCGGCAAAATCTTAGGTAAGGAGACAGCAACCTCCCCCAAAAAAACAGGGAGTAACTGGGACCCACTAGGACCCAGGAATTCACTCCTGGTCCGGAGCACTGGTTCCTTGCAGTCTGGGCCCAAGCACTGAGCAGATCTTGGTCCCCAGCTCAACCCCAGTAGTAACACCCACCCCACACAGATCTGAAACAACCAAGATAATAGGAAAGACAGGCTCCAGTCAGAGACAGGGCAGGTAGCACTAAGGTGATCCAGATGGTGAAAGGCAAGCACAAGAACATAAGCATCAGCAACCCAGGTTACATGATGCCATTAGAACCTAGTTCTTCCACACTAGAAAGTTCTGAATTCCCCCATATCACCAGGAAAGCAAGATTCAGATTTAAAATTATTTCTAATGATGATGATAGAGGACTTTAAAAAGGACATAAATGACATAAATAACATTCTCAAAGAACTTAAGGAGAACACAGGTTAACAGGTAGAAGCCCTTAAAGAGGAAACACAAAAATCCCTTAAAGAATTACAAGAGAACACAACCAAACAAATGAAGGAATTGAACAAATCCATCCAGGACATAAAAATGGAAGTAGAAACAATAAGGAAATCATAAAGGGAGACTACCCTGACGATAGAAAACCTAGGAAAAAAACCAGGAGTCATAGATGCAAGTATCACCAACAGAATACAAGAGATAGAAGAGAGAATCTCAGGTGCAGAAGATACCATAGAAAATATTGACACAGCTGTCAAAGAAAATGAAAAATGCAAAAAGTTCTTAACACAAAACATCCAGGAAATCCAGGACACAATGAGAAGACCAAACCTAAGGATAATAGGTATAGATGAGAGTGAAGATACCCAACTTAGAGGGCCAATAAATATCTTCAACAAAATTATAGAAGAAAACTTCCCTAAACTAAAGAATGAGAAGCCCATAAACATATAAGAAGCCTACAGAATGCCAAATAGACTAGACCAGAAAAGAAATTCTTCCCTTCACATAATAATCAAAACACCAAATGCACAAAACAAAAAAAGAATATTAAAAATCAGTAAGGGAAAAAGCCAAGTAACATATAAAGGCAGACCTATCAGAATTACACCAGACTTCTCACCAGAGACTATAAAAGCCAGAAGATCCTGGACAGATGTCATGCAGACCCTAAGAGAACACAAATGCCAGCCCAGGCTACTATATCCAGCAAAACTCTCAATTACCATAGATGGAGAAACCAAGATAAAACCAAATTTTGACAAAACTGAATTTACACAATATCTTTCCACAAACCCAGCATTACAAAGGATATAAGCAGAAAAGCTCCAATACAAGGAAGGAAATTATACCCTAGACAGAGCAAGAAAGTAATCCTTTTCCAACAAATCTAAAAGAAGATAGCCACACAAAGAAAATTCCACATCTAATAGCAAAAATAACAGGAAGCAACAGTCACTGTTCCTTAATATCTCTTAACATCAATGGACTCAATTCCCCAATAAAAAGACATAGACTAACGACTGGATACGTAAACAGGACCCAGCATTTTTCCGTATACAGGAAACCTGCCTCAGTGAAAAAGACAGACACTACCTTAGAGTAAAAGGCTGGAAAACAATTTTTCAAGCAAATGGTCCTAAGAAACAAACTGGAGTAGCCATTCTAAAACCTCCAGCCAGAGAACACAAAGGGAGGGACTCATGGCTCCACCTGTATAGGTAGTTGAGGGTGGCCTTGTCAGGCATCAGTGGAAGTGGAAGGCCTTGGTACCCAATAGTATGGATTCCCTAGTGTTGGGGAATTTGAGAGCAGGGAGGCAGGAATGGGAGGATAGTGGGAGCACACCCTCATAGAAACTCCCAGAATTATATGGATTAGATATGATAGAGACAGGCCACCAGAAGACTAGATTCCAGAATTCAAACAAAAAATATTTTGATACTAAAATTTCTTTTGAGAATTGTATATTGCAGAATACACAGCCTTGGTGTATCTACTCATTGAGCAAGCTGAGCAGACCTGCTTGAACCTCTGATGTCCTAGAACTTCAGCTGGATACAGTGAAAACACAGACATCAGAGGCTTATCAATTTACTCTTCCCCTTGCCCTTCTTCTAATATCTCAACACCTGTAATCACCTTGAAGAAGTTAATGTAGAGACGGCGCCCCTATTCCCTGGGCTTGGGGACTGAGGTGGTTAATATTGTGCTGTCTTTCTAGGGAAAAGTAGTGGTTTTGTTGGAACAGGAGGAATAGCTAGGATTAATTGTATAGCCATAACCTATTTTTAGAAATCTGTATAATTGTTATTAAGGTGAAGTTATAAATTTTTAAATGGTACAACATTTACTTTGATTTCAAATTTAAGGTTTTCATTGGTATGAGTTTCTTATTGATATAGAAGTGAGATTAATATTGTTACTCTCATAGGCATTGTGCCTATATAACACATTTAGGAATAGAAGGCTTAGACCCAGTCCGTCTTTAACTTTTTTAACTGATTTGAGATGGTTAGCCTGTGAGTTAAGGACTTATAGTAAATTCATTGCTCTGAGTTTATTGTTAGGGTGTTTTCTATATTTTATTTAGAAATAGCTGAGAGGAGTTAACAGACAACAGTCCAGATTGCCTTACATGGATAGTTGGTTTTCAAAATGTCAGAAGTCCACAGAATTGACGTTACAAACATTCTGTATTAAGGTTCATTTTGATTAGAAATATGTCTGCTCCTGACACCTTCCTGTCTTGGATTCTAAGAAGAAATTGAGCATCTTTGGAGTTACTCCAGTTGTGGTGAGACAGCCACTAGGCATGAATTGCCTCTTTTCATCTACAGACAAATTACTGTCCTGAAAAGGACACACTTGTGGAATAGTCGACTGATTATATCTGCCAAGACAGAGTAATCAGCCCTTAAAAATTCTGCATTACTAGGTCTGTCAGATGATCCTGGGCCAGAAGGCTCAAGATTGGATGCTCCAATGTTTTTGAGGTTTAGGGACTATCCAGGTGTTGAGCGGTCTCTATAAATTGGCACAGTTTTAGAAGCTACGCTTTGTGCTTCCCATAATTTCAGTTAATTCAGTCATTTGGGATTTCTGACAGGGTTGAAGACTTACAATCTCATAACCAATCCAGGATATTTACTTTGAGAGAACAGACTTGAGAGTCTGGTTTTCAGCTGACATTCATTCTAAAGCCAAGAAAAAAGCCAGGTTCAGAACTAAGTATTTTAGTTAGGAGAGATGACAGAGGTTCTGTTTAGTGAACAAAATGTTGGACTGGGTATTAGGTCTATCTTGTACGTTACTGATACAAATTGGTATAGTTATGCTCTAATTGTATTTTGAAAGAAAAGTTTTATCTTAACAGGAAGGGTGATATGTAGGAGGAGCTAAGGTGGGAGGAGTAAGGAGAGGAAGAGGAGGAGCTAGGAGACAAGGAGGGGGGGGAACATGGAGGTGGATGTTCACGTATCTCTGCCAGTCAGTCAACGATAATTTGTATATCTAGGTTGGGTATTGGGTTACACTTCTGATTGAATGGGCATCTTGTTACTGATCATTACCAAACTTATAAAGCCTTTGATTAACATTTAAAATAAAGTTTTTACTAATAAAAAATAAAAAGAAGAACCAGGAGGAGGAGGGTGGGATAGGGGGTTACTGGGTGGGCGGATGGGGAAAGGGGATCACATCTGAAATGTAAATAAAATATCCAATAAAAAAATAAAAATAAAAATTTGGTGTTATTCATTTAGATCACCTTCATATATGGTTATATTCTAGAAAGCTTCTACTTGTATGATGTTTTCATAGGACACCTCAAATGATCCCTCTTCCTTGATTTCTGCCACTTGTAGTAAAATATAATTATATATATAATATATATATATATACCATTATAGATATGACTAAGAATGTATTATGCTCTCTCTCTCTCTCTCTCTCTCTCTCTCTATATATATAAATATATATATATATATATATATATATATGCTCTCTCTCTCTCTCTATATATATATATATATATATATAGTATATATATCATATATATATGATATAGTAGTAAATTAAAATAGCAATAGAAATTGCTATGCTAGAGTCTTGCAATTGATTATCAACTATGCAATATAAGGAACTAAATTGTTCCCATATATAGTTTGGGTTTTTGATAGTAAAAAAAAAAGCTATGAAAATAAAGAATTAGACAAATCGTTTAAATTAAAAACATTTTTAAAACTCCTAAGAGAATTATTAAGCTAAATGTGAAAACATATAGTTTTAACCAACCCAAACATTGTATTTTAAAAGTGGTATCGGAGTATGGTAAAATAACATTTACTATGAAAATTATTAAGACCTGAGTTCAAATTATGGCACAAATCTAAAACAAAACATAAACAAAAACAAAAACAAAAAAGAAAATAAAAGCAAAATTGAGCATGGCTTTTTTGAGTGTCTGTTATACAAGTATTATACCAAGGAGACAAATAGATTCTCTACCGCTCTCTAGCCTTTCAGCCAAAGCAGTGAGCTTCTGGTTCAATGAGCAACATTGTCTCCAGCAATAAAGATTAGAGTGAGATAGGGAAGCATAGAAGTCATAGATGTACATAATTGCACACTCACGTACATGCACACATTGAAATATTTGTGATAGTTTATTTCTCAATATCCATAGGCTTGTCTTGATAATTTCTCTAGACTGTTCAGCAGACAGATCTTTAGAGTGTAAAATGAAGCTGAGTCATGCAATCATAATTTTTCCACATCAGATTGCCACTTCTTTGGGTGTGTCTCAGGAACTTCCTCTAATACACGGGAGTGGCTTCACATCGTATTCATGAGGTGTGGAGAACAGCAGCCATGTTCAATGACTGTCAGAAAACTAGAACCTGCCATGAGTGCTACCATCTCTTATGCTAACAAATGTCTTAATTCTGTAGTGCCACAGTGTTTGCAACACTGGACTTGTGCAATGGGGAGCACCTGACAATTGTATTGTCATTGGTTGAAAAGCAGAAAGCTGGTCTCCATGGTGAATCTTTCCTTCATTTTCTGAATCTTCTTCTCTCTCTCTCTCTCTCTCTCTCTCTCTCTCTCTCTCTCTCTCCTAAAACTCACTCTCGCTTACCACCTTTTTGTTCTTTAGGTCTCCTTGGGTTGGGCAACATACTTTCATACATTTGCCTCCTTTTGTCTCTACATTCTTTCTTCTTTATCTCTCATGAGACTATATATTATATGGTTGAGAGCCCAACTTAAGTCTAGGATAATATCAACATTTTTAATTTATATCTGAAAAGGAACCTTAATCCAATAAAGCCACATTCCACTGACAGGGTTCAAGAGTTAAGACATATTCAATTTTGAGGAGCAGTGTTGATTTATGCTATTACACGTATTACCCTGACATTATGGTGCACATCAGCCTGGCATTGCAGTATACAGTAAGGAATATTGATAATACATTCTGTACTTTGTAGCTACAATCTTGATTTTTATCATACATTCAGATTAATATATCTGATTTTATGTACTAGGTGGCCAATTTCATTTCTCCAACTGGGCACTGAGTTTCCCCATCTTCAAAGAGAATTAACTATTTGTGATTAATATCTAAGACTTCTCCCAGAGAGAATCTTTGGATGAAGAAAGCTACTTTGCTTCCACATCAAAGAGAATAAATGGAAAGTTATATAAAATTGAATGCACATCTCAGTTCATTCCATCTCTCAAAGGATTTCCCACCTGAAGAGTTTCCCAGAAGACTGATGAGCATCTCTGTTTCATATGTACTACACAATTATCTTCCCAGTTCTTCCTTCTTGCTTTTCCCCTCTATCTTTCTTTCCTCCCTTCTTTTCTTTCTATCCAGATACTATTCCTACAAGCATTTTGCATTAAATGTCTTATATGTAAGTCACTACAGATTTATCATTATAGAATTCAAACTGAGAAAAGAGCCATTTCCAATGTAATATGTCTCAAGAGAAGTCTTACTGTACTAGTCTGCCATCCCACATTCCCTCCCATTGGCCTTCTACAGCTTAATAAATGATCTATTATTTAGACTTTTCAAGCCTAATCCTAGGAATCACAATCATCAACAACCTTTGCACTTATTAATAATTATTTTGAGCACAACCAACTGACATGCTATTATTTTATTGCTGCAGCAAAATACCAGTATTACTCTACTACTCAAACCAGGCAAACACCCAATAAAAAATAGAATTGTAGGCCAACATGACTGATGAAGATCACAGCTGAGCCAAATATGCAGAAAACAATTGCTCATGGGGTTCCCCCAGCCAATAGATAGATCTACAATACAACCCTTGCACCTAAAGATCAGGGAGCAGTATGGAAGATGGGGGAGAAAGACTGCAAGAGCCAGAGAATCAGGAAATCTGCTGCAAGACCATGAGTCATAAAAATGCCAGAGAAACTCTATCTCAGACCTCAACAGTATGACTGCCTATCCAAGAACTAAATAAGCACAGGATCAATAGACATGTTAATACATTACAGGAAATCTCATGAGGCCCCACACCTAAATAAATGACTATAGGCAACTAAGGAATATTGAGAACCAGAGAATTAATCTTACCCAAGAATGAGGCCTTTAATTGGTTCTACAATACCAAGTAGTTGGTCCTGAAGGTATATATATCTCTATCTATCTATCTATCTATCTATCTATCTATCTATCTATCTATCTATGCAACATTGGGTGGCACACAAATATTTTACAGATAACAAAATATTTGTAACAATAACAAAAAAAGGAATCCACAAATATAAGAGAAATTAGATGGGCACATGGGAAAAATTATTAGAAGGAAAATGAAGTAGGGAAATGATACAGTTATATTTGAATTTAAATAAATGAAAATAAATAGGATACATAAGGAACTTACAGAAGGCTTGTTTGGGCTCACAACTCAAGGGCACTGTACACAGTGATGAGTAAGTTATATTCAAGAGACTATGTGAGCTGGTCTTGTTGCATCCACATTCAGAAAGTTGAAAAAAACAACAACACTGTGATCAACTCATGGAATGACTCCATCCACATTCAGAGTGGACCCTTACAAATTTTTATTTAAGACTCTGAGCTAAACAGATCATTTGTTAGTTTATGATGGTCTTAACAACAATAAGGTGAGGAGAATAAGAATATGTACCCTGAAGCCTCTTTGTAACACAGCTGTTGGAAGACATATGCTCAACTTTCCAGAGATGAACCAGGACAGAAGCAAAGACATTACTAGTTTCTGATGAAAGACAAGAATGACGATAACTATCTCTAATTTGTTTGACTAGTTTCCTTTTCTTTTTAAGACTTCTTTTTATTTTTTTATTTTTATTTGTGTGTGTGTGTGTGTGTGTGTGTGTGTGTGTGTGTGTGCTGGCAGATGATAGATGTAGTTTGTCACTATTCTTTGTAAGAGTTCATTTGCCATTACATGTTTAAAATATGACAAACACTGTGTAAATGTAATGTGGTATCTTAATCTATAAAAATGTGGGCTTTAAGAAACAAAGGAAGAAGTCAATAGGTGGTGGTGCATGTCTTTAATACCAGCACTCCTGAGGCAAAGGCAGGTGGAGGAGCAGATGGGGGAGGGGAGAAAAGGTGTGATAGGAGAGGAGGGAAAGAAACTGATCCAGATATAAAATGGATAAAGTTAAATTTAAAACTGTCAGTTTTAGGACTATTTAAGCTTCTGTACTTATTTACATTTTTATTTCCTATTTGAGTATGTTATTTCTAAACTTGAAAATCTTGTCTACCATTATATGCATATCTTCATGTTTTATCTATTTGCTTATTTTTTGTTGTTTGAAAAGTTTACAGAGAAAAAATAAAAGTTTTGAGGCAGGATATTGACATGAAGACTTGGTTGGTCTGAAATTCACTATATAGACTAGGCAGTCCTTGAATGCACACAGATGGACTTGTCTCTGCCTTCTCAGTTCTTGTATTAAAGGTACGTGCAGCTGTGGCCAGAGAAATGAAATAAAGACACAGGTTATAAGAGACTTATCAGTAGACAACTTTAAGTCACACTTCATCTATTTTACCTTAAGATCTTTTTTTCTTAATACATGGAAAATAATTAACACTTTTTGACCTATTTAGCTTAATTGGGAACAATGACTTTAAAGAAAGAACTATTTTGCTCTTATCAATTAAGTCATAATTTTTTCCTTATCTGATAATATCTTTATGTATCTAGCAAGAAAAAAGAAGTAGCATGAAATGTGATAGCTTTTACCTGACACTTTCTCAATATTTAATTTCAATTAAAATATTATCCAGCTTCTGTATAGCTGCAGTTTGCATGATTGTGTCCCCTCCATAGGATCATATATTCAAATACTTAGTTATCAGGACATTGTACTATTTGAATGAATTAAAAAGATTAGGAGGTGTGGCTCTTATTGGAGGAATTATTTCACTGAGGCTTTGAGGTTTCAAAGGCCATGCTGAACCCAGAGTATCTCTCTCTGCCTATGAGTCATATATAGTTCTCAGCTACTGTTGCAGAGTGTATTCGCCTGCTACCATGCTTTCTGCTGTGGTGATAATGGACTAAATCTCTGAAATATAAGAAAGTCACCAACTAAATGCCTTCACTTATAATAGTTCCCATAGTTTCTTTACAGCAATAGAATAGCGACAAAGACAGAGATTGGTACCAGAAGTGGGGTATTTTTAATGACAGACCTGAGTATGCTGCTTATTAGGGAAATGTAGAAGACGTTGGGACATGAGACTAGGAAAGCAGTCGAACTCTTTAAGCAGGGCTTAATGGGTCCTCATAGGAGTACAGAAGACAGTGGTACTGAGGGTGATGCATTATGGGAGGCCAGCTCAAGAAGTTTCAAAGGGGGGAAATATCAGTAAATAGCCTAGAGACCATTCTTGTGATATTTTGTCAAAGAATCTGACTTTTCTGCCATTGTCCAAAAACATCTGCCTGAGGCTACATTGGGAAGTTTTGATTAATGGCCTTGGCAGGGGAGATTTCCAGACACCCTAGTATTAATTGTTTCATCTGGTTATTAATAATCACTCTCATGGAAAACTATCATGAAAAGGAACAAACTGGACAAAATCAAATACAAAATATACAGTTTGAAGAGAAATGGAGCACCAAGAAGTGTACTGGAGCTAAATACAAGGTGATAAGAGGTTTAAAAAGAAGCTTAAGTAGCAAAGGAAACTAACAACAACAGAAAGCTGGTATAAATGTAATGGAAGGAGGGAGTTCTAGCATGATAAAGCAGTACAAAGTGACATCTTCAGCATTTGGCTCTATCCTTGGAGTCAAGGATACAAGAAAGGGGTTGCAGAATCTCCCTTGGTGCCTAATGAAAGTTGCTGAGGCTAAGCATGTCTCTACATGGAAGCCCAGAGAAGACAGTACATGAAATGGTGAAGGTGAAACCTGGATTGCCTTCAAGATCCCAAGATGTTGGAGATGTCAGAATCATGGGACACCTTTCAAGGAGAACAAGGTGTGGACAGAGTCCAAGAGAGAGAAGTGGCTTACAGCACTCCTTGCAGCAAAACTGAAAGGAATCCAAAATGGGAAGGGCTTCTTGACATCAGACATGGAGATGCAGAATTTGGGGTTTCCTTTATTGGTTTTAGGTCTTACTTTGGCCTAGTATTTCCACATTATGTTCCCTTTCCTCCCTTTTAGGATGGTAATGTATATTCTGTGCCGTTAGAAATATGTGGTCTTATTTTTGATTTTGACTTTGCCAAGACTTACAGTTAAGATTTTGCTCTGAGTCTCAGAAGAGACTTTGAACATTGGACTTTTAAACAAGGTTGAGACTGCAATAGACTATGGGAACTTTTTGAAGTTAAACTGAATTCAAATTTGCATTATGATATGGCTATAAGTCTATGGGGACTGGAAGTGGAATGTGGTGGTTTGAAATAAGAATGGCCCCCATACACTCATATATTTGAATACTTGCCCACAAGGGAATGACACTATTTGAATGAATTAGAAGGATTAAGAAGTGTGGGTTTGTTAGAACAGTGTGTTACTGGGAGGTAAGCTTTATGGTTTTGGAAGCCCGTGCTAAGCCTAGAGTTTCTCTCTCTCTTCCTAGAGATCAGGCTATATGTCTTAGCTACTACTCCAGGGTCTCCCTGTATGCTGCAATGCTTCCCGCCATAATGACAATGATTAAACCTTTAAAGTATAAAAAGCCCCTAATTAAATGCTTTCTCTTATCATTAATGCTTTCTCTTCTCTTGGTTATGGTGTCTCTTCACAGCAATAGAACAGTAACTAAACCATATACCATGTGGTATATGAATTAAACTCAATTTGATTGAGTTCAGATGTTAGTGTCTATGTGGAATAATGAATCACAATCTATTCAGCACTTTCTAAAATGATATATGTGTACCAAGGGAGACAATGAAAAAATAAATAAATATTTAACAGTCTATATTTATTGACTATGCTAGACAATATGGGGAAAGAGAGAAGCCAGACCATACCAAAAGAAGTAATGAGTTTGTCTAAAGACACTGGGATCAAAGGTGAACAACAGATGGCTAGAAGTTAGCACAACTGGCTTCTTGCTCTATCTTTGTCTCTTGTCACAAGCAAGCCAATAAAATGTAAGTTAAGATTTCTTCTTAACAGCCCAGATTAAGAGAAATTAAGGCAGAAAATTATAACAGCTTATTCAAATGAATGAGCTAAAGTTCAAGTAAAGGGAATAATAGAACAACCTACCTGGTTGGCAAAAGAAACTGATAAACCCTAGGCTAATTGTGGCCACAGGTACCATGTGTCCATGATGTAATAGAAGCTCATCTGGAAAGGTCACAATGACTTGTGAATGATGCTTCTTTCTGTATTACAGAAGATCAGAGTTTCTGCACAGTTGAGTTGTGATACAGACTTTAGACTAATGAAATCAGATATTAATGTTCAAATCAAGCTATATAATTATTATAGCTTCAAGAATTAATATAATGTCAGAGATGGGGGGTCTCATGATAATGTAGCCAATTGAAAATGTTTCCTGGAAAATGGCAGATCATAGGATACTCTATTAAAACCCAGTCCTACCAGGGAAACTGAACTTCAGTAGAAGAGTGAGGCACTTGGGAAAAGAACACTATCATCGCTGGAATAATATTAGTGACCAGTGGGAGCAAGTGAACAATGGAGATGAACATGCCTGACTATATCCTAACCCTTGTACCAGATTTGGGGACAGATGAATCAGTCAAGTAAGTGACATATTTATACTAAGGAACTGGTGAAGATGAAGATAATAAATCAAATACTATTTGGGTAAGCAAGGGAGAAAGGAACACTGATTCTGCATTGATTACTCCACTGAGACAAATCTGAGACTATTTCATGTCTCCCGAAGCTGGATACGAAGACCAGATTCTGCTCATCAGCCATTTCTCCCACAGGTCTGCTTATTACTTCATTTGTCACTCCTTCAAAGAACTCTGGTATATACCTCTTTCATAAGAATTCCAGAAGAGTCTAACAGAGTTATTGGGATACCTCATATTCAACTGACACTGAGAGATGTGACATAAAGAGCTAGTGTAAGGAGAAGTAGGCTGAAAACATTTGAAAAGAACAGGTAAAATTATTTGTTGATGTAATACCAGCTAAAGCCCAGGTATTATTATGAGCAATACTCTGTGTGACAAAGTAATGGGGGTAAAATTAACATGCAATATCAGTAGCCATTTTGTATGCGAACAATGCAAAAACAATGCAATAAATACCTCAAATAAAAGTTAATAAGACATGTAGAAAAATAAACATTAAACATAATAAAAAGCAAACTTTAGAAATAAATTTAGAATATTTCTTGGCTTAGTAGAAAAATATACTAATATGCTAGTTATGAAAGTTAAAAGTTCTAAAAATAAAGTTAGAAATAGTGCAAGTGACACTAGTTGACAGTAGAAAATTTCTCCTTGCTATTCATCAAGAAAGTTCTTTTTGCAGCAAATAAAGACTGTTGTAGAAAGGGTTGGAATGCAGAGGACAACTGACTATGCGGTATCCTATTTGTAACATCTACAACACAAGCCCTAGGAGTAACCCAAAGGGAACATCACAGAAATGAGGAAAGCCAAGGGTGTCTGTAGTAAGATAGGATCTTCAATATTTGACAAGGAAACTGTATTGATAAAATCTCAAAACCATGATCACTTGTGTAAGATCTATATCATGAAAACATCTGCTAACCAGCCAATGGTGATGTGGTAAATCCCATGGGGCCTAACCCTAAGTTAAGAACTATAGGCAGTTGATGATTGCTAGAGGGTGAGAATGAGTCTTCTTCAAGGACCAGCCTCGTGAATAGTTGCCAAGCCCAAAACAACTACACACATGAAGCATGAGCTCAGTAGGAAATAGTTGAGGTTTGTGCGTGTTTGTGCGGTGTGTGTATGTGATTGTGTGTGTGTGTGTGTGTGTGTGTGCAAGATGTGAGTTGAGTCAAAATGGAAAGAGTAAAACTAATATAAAATACAGTGCTCATGAACAAATTCTCAAAATACATTTTTAAAGTGCTTAAAAATTAACAACTTACTTTGAAATTAAACACATTAACTTTACAATTTATAAGGGTCACTTAATTTTTGTACAAGTCAAGAAAAAAGAATAACTTCAGCAATAACATTTTGAGTATCTAGAATACTAAAGACAAAGAGATTTTAGAGGAGTACAGGACTTTTGTCCAGACAGGCATTCTTTTTCTGGATAAAAACACTAGTAGTGATCTAGTCACAGAAATTCTATGTAGATTACTGGGTCTGTGTTGTTTGGTGCTAAGTTGTTTTCAGCAATCTACATATAAAAGACAGAGGCCTCTAGGAGTCATTTTAAATAAGGAACATTTATGCACATTAACTTTGATGGCCTGTTCAGGCTGGGACAGCTTTATACATTCTCACAGTGTGATATGCAGCTTGTATATTTTCCTGAATTGGCTCCCTTCCTATTTACCTGCTTTCGAGACTCAAAACCCATGTCTACCTTAATCCTATTTCTTCCATTTACTAATTGTTTAAGATAAAACATTTTCTTCATGTAGATTGCCAAATGATCTTAGATCTCAAAATGACTAAAACTAGAGTGTCTACATTGTATTTGCTGGTGGAAAGCATTTACCTACTGTCCATAACCTATTGATAGTCAAAGAACCCAGATGACTCTTATTTTAGTAAATCTTAAGTTCCTATGCATGTATTATGGCATGATGGATTTTACCGGAAAATAATCCATTTTCATAGTTTCAAAACATGTTAGTAAATAAAGAGTTAATAATACCGTGCATGTTGTGTTGATTTATTCTAAATGTTAAACTCATCATTAGTTTATTTAAACACTGAATCATTTAATAATTAATGACTGCTATTTTAGATGCACAAAATATACATGGAGCTTTGGAAGAATAAAATAGAGGAGTAACATTTTAAGCCAATGAATGAAAATACTTTTTCTCTCTTGCTGAACATTTATATCTAGCTGACATTATTTTTTCTGATGTTCATTCATATGGTTGAGGCATAAGTAAGGTTTTTATGACTAATGTGACTTGCTACTATATTTTAGCTTAAATTTTGTTTTATTGTGACTGAAAATCGCATTTATCTTAACAGAGGCAAAGCACAACCAATTCTTCACAATGGGGCTCTTTTTGCATTTTATATTTATTATATTATTATTGATAGCTATAGGAAGGAAAACACATTACACATTCTGTTGTCTCCATAAACTGTCATTCCATACTCCACATTTAGAATGGATAGATTTTTGTTCAGCTGGAGCATAGAATTTGGCTCGAGGTCATTGAAACAGTTTGAAAAATCACCTCCAAAAATGTCTAAATTAACAAAGTAACTGCATTGTATGTATCAGAAGTGATTCATTTTCCACCCTCTGAGCAATATGGTTCATTTATCTTTGAAGTTCATCTTATGACAAATAGCATATAATATATTTTAAGAAATATATTTTTCAAACAAAATATGCAAAGGGCAGTCAAGGCACCTGAAAGCATTATTTTATTTTTTTAAGCATTCTAGAACATTTTTGAAAGCATGTATGTATGATTAGCCTAAAAAATAAAACAATCATTTTTACCCTTTCACACCAAGCTTCTTTTCTGCCTATTGTCAGCAATATTTGAGGAAGGGAATGGATCTAGATTACTCAGATAGGGAGGATTAGGAAGACTAGGAGGAGGAAGAGGAGGAGGAAGGGGAGGAAGAGGAGGAGAAGGAGGAGGAGGAGAAGGAGGAGGAGGAGAAGGAGGAGGAGGAGAATGAAGAGGAGGTGGAGGAAGGATATAGAAGGAAGGCTTAGAATAGGGGAAAAATGAAACAGATCTCTAAGGAGTTAAAGCAAATGACTATAAAACAGAAACAACTGACCTGAGCCACTGTGACTGGAGTAAAGTTCTAAAAGGAGAGCGAGCCCGCAAGATCCATTACACAGGACTGTGACCAGACATTGAAGGAGAGTTGTGCTGCTGGCTGAGGCAATGAGTTTTTCAGGCACTAACAGTTCAAAGATGAAGTTGTAATGGAAAGTTAGACTTCAATTTTGTTGCATTTTGACATACTTGACAAATTCACATACAAAACAAAAATGACAAATTGGCAAGATTAAAATCCTCTGCCCTGAAATCTGAAGGAAAATTCAATGAGGCAATCATTACTGGTAAAGTATGTATAAAATGTATTATACATGAGCTTTTAGTTTTCTATGTTGTAGATTATCTTCTTACTCAGCCTTGACTGCTTTTTAATGAGAATATAAATGTCTAAATTATTTGCTGCAACCACTCATTATTCAAGTACCCTGTTTCAAAGAGTGTTTCTTGGTAGAACTATAGATGTTTACTTGATATTGTTTAAGTTCTTTCACAACAAGCCACTAATTCAGTCAGAAACGAATACATTTTAATGGAAATAAATTTGAAATATATAAAACAAGAAATCGTCTATAATCAACCGTAATATGACAGAAAAATTCGGGAAGGTTGAAAAACTACTTTTTTTTTTTTTACAGGAACAGTTGTCTTCAATACAAAATCAAATATATCGAAGGTAGTTTTTGATGGCAGAAATCATTAGAAGAGAAACAAAAGACTTGTTTTTTTACTATTTTATTTATATGTGTGCATGCATGACTCTTGTGTAATGTGTTATGCATGCCGTCAAAGCTGTAAGAGGGCATCAAATCCCTTGGAGGTGGAGTTATAGACAGTTGTTCACCACCTAACATGGGTGCTGGGAACTGAACTTGGGTCCTCTGCAAGAGGAGCAACAAACATTAAGCTATCTCTCCAATCTCTGAAAAATAACAGTATGCAAAACCCCACATCTTCCATCGGATTAACTGTCATGTCTTAAGTAGTTGGAACTGAAACTACAGTAAGTTGTTTAAAAGAAAATGATGATTTTGTTAGTCATTAATTCCCTCATTCTGATATTATTATAAATACACAGACATTGTAACATAAGCTATGGAATATATAAGATATTTCTTTCTTTCTAAAACTTTCAGAATAACCTTAAAAAATTATAAAACAAGCTGGTAGCTTTCTGAAGTATATGTGAATATTATAAAACATTCTGTTAGATGCCTGAAAATATTATATATTATATATTTTTGTTAACAAGCCAAAGAAGATATTGTAATCTTCTATTGACAAAAGCTTCACATATAAACAAAAGTATTGGATTATGTCATCTGCTGCTAACACAATTTTCACGTGGTTGGGTAATGACCATGAAGTAAGGTCATTCTGGAGAAACAGATAATATTTAAAAGGAAAAATTAATATAACAGTAGTCCTAATTTCATCTCCTTTTATGCACATTGTATTTTATTTAATGAATTTGAGATTTCCATTTTTATTATTGCTTAAGGTATTTGCAATCAGTTAATATTTTAATTGTGCAATTAAATTGTGGAATGTTGTTCATGGAAATGCTAAATTTAGCATCATGTAGTCTTTATCAGTTAATATATCATTACTTTTGTGACTATTCCATAAAACAATGGAAAATGTATAGCATGCAAAGCTCAACATGAAAGGATTATATTCTTCCTTTTCAAATGATTTTGCTGTTTAGGTATCTATGCATCCTCCTTATTACAGTGAAAAATGCAAAATAAAAACTCTATTCCTGGGATGCTGGTTCCCTTTCTCATTTTACTTCATGAATTATAATTCTTTATTAGTTAAACATGTACTCTAGGATAGCAAGGCAAGAGAGAAGGTACAATGTACCAAGAATCAAATGGAAAAACCAGTCCTTGTTCCATCACAGCTATAAAAATTATTATCCTAAATAAATTCAACAGCTTAGATGAACAAACAATTCCTTGGAGGACTGATATTAATAAAAAACTCAAACTCAGACACAAATTATAAAGTAAAATGTTTTATGTCGTTTAAAATTTGTATCATATTAAAACTATATAACATGGACTCCAAGATCAAACTACTTTTGTAAGGATCCATGATTCTATAAGAATGATACCTCAGATCCAAATAATATGCAGCAGCAAAGAGCACTCTGCAGAGAACTATTGAAATTTGGATGGAAGTCAGAGGCGTGGAATTTGCAGAATCAATTTAAAGTCTGCTAGGTTGGAGTGGGCAACTTTTACATTTCTTTCCCTAGATTGGTTGATTCTATCTCTAGGATAATAGGTAACTTTGTGATTGGTTAAGTCTCAGGGAAATTTGGGGGACTTCTGCTGATTAACTGTACTTGACTCAAGCTAGGTGGTTGGGCAGTTTCTAGAGCTCCTGATTGGCTGCCTCTGAGGTTAACTCAGGCTAGGTGGTGGGGAAGCTTCCTGATTGGCTGTCCATGAGGGGTGGATTTTCCTGGAATTGACTTGCTTTGGACTTTTCTAGTTCTAGGAAAGAGAAACTTAGACCTAGTCACACAAACTGCTAGTTTGCAGCCTGTCATAGAGTCAGCCTGGCTCTGGCTAACTCTGTACTGTCAGTTTAATGATGTACTTACCTGACACTTGAAAATACATATGTTTTACATAGTCATTTTCAGAAAGGAGGCTCAGATGGCACACTTCTCAAAAAATTTATGACTTCGGTTTGGGTACTACCCAAACCGAACACACTGTAAGAAAACTTCAAACCAATATCTTTGAAAAATATAGAGGAAAAGTCACTAAAAATTAGTAAATCTAATGATTTAGTTGTAAAACTAAAGATGCATAAACAAAATAAAATATCACAACCTGTAAAATTGTTTAACACTGGAAAATCTATCTGTTCGATCATATTGACAGCCTAGAGAAACCAGATTGTTATTTTATAGACACAGAAAAGGCATAAGACAAAAAGATGCTTCTATTTATATTGGAAACTCGGTATAGATTACCCTGTAGGCATATGGTAATTTAAGATGTTGTAAGTTAAATAATAATAATTACTTTATTATAAGAATAATTTGTTCCAAGATTTAGAATAAGAAAAGGATATCCTCTTTTCTCTGTTTCAGCTCAGTAACATGCTTGAAGAATACAGAAAAGATAAGAAAATAAGTAAAAAAAATAACAGAAAGGGAAAGACATGATTTCTTCCTACATAGAAATCAAATAAATGTAAAAAATTCCAAAGAATCCAGAGACCCACAGATGTCATCATGTCAAGGTTGAAAGATACAAAGTTGGCCAGGTGGTAACTGCCCACACCTTTAACCCTAGTGCTTCAGAGACAGAGGAAGGCAGAACTCTAGTTCTAGGGCAGCATGGTCTACAGAATGATTTTCAGGAAAGCCAAGGCTACACAGAGAAACCATGTCTTGAAAAACAACAAACACAAAAGGAAAGATACAAAGTTAATTTTCAAAATGTTAATTTTAATAAACCAGAATTTTAAATTAAAAAATGAAATAAATTACAGTATTGTTTGAACTACAAATTCATCTGTGTTAATCAAACTAATCATATTCAAGATATATTTGCAAAAATTATAAACAATAATAGAGTAATTAAAGTTAATAAATTGAAAGCGATCTCAAGTCAGCAAAAGTTCTTTTTTTTTATTTTTATTTTATATTAGATATTTTATTTATATTTCAGATGTTATTCCCTTACCCCATGTCCCCAACGCCTGCCCAGGAAACCCCTATCTTATCCCCCCTCCTTCTACTTCTATGAGGATGTGCCCCACCCACCCACAGTCTCACCTCCTCACCCTCGAATTCCCCCACACTCAGCATCCAGCCTTCATGGGACCAAGGATCTCCTCTCCTACCTATGCCCAACAAGGCCACCCTTTCCCCTACTTATACAGCTGGAACCATGGGTCCCTCCCTATGTTCTCCCAGGCTGGTGGTACAGAATCTGGGAGGTCTGGTTGGTTGGTATTTTTGCTCTCCTCATGGGGCCACAAACCCTTTCAGCTTCTTCAGTCTTCTCTCAAACTCCTCAATTGGGAACCCCTTGATCAGTTCCATGGTTATCTGTGAGCATCCACCTCTGAATATGTCAGATTCTTGCAGACCTCTAAGGAGACAGCTGTCTCAGGCTCCTGTCAGCATGCACTTCCTAACATCCACATCAGTGTCTACCTTTGGTGACTGCACATGGGATGGTTACCCTAGTGGAATGGTCTCTAGATGGCCCTCCTTCAGTTTCTGTCCCACACTTAGTCTCCATATTTGATCTATTGAGTATTTTGTTACTCCTTCTAAGAAGGACTGAAGCACCCACACTTGGTCTTCATTCTTCATGAGCTTTATGTGGTCTGTGACATATAGTAGGTACATATTTCC